>JAHREE010000287.1:13269726-13359022 GCA_033628505.1 Tringa tobata | reverse complement strand
GAGAGGACTGTTTCTGCCACTTTGGTTTTTTTTTTTTTAACACATGGGGCTCGAATTCTCGAGAGAGGTCTGCCTGCCCTCTCATCTGCGCCTCTGCCCCAACCCACAAGCTGCTGCCCAGGGCTGAGGGCTGCCCCCTGGTGCCCCCCAGCCTGCCCGGCTCCCCAGAGACCCTGCTAAGCCTGTAGAACCCCACAGCTCCCTGGCCTGAGACCTCAGGTCCACCTCGCGTGCTCCCTGAGCCTTGGGAGGATTCTCGTAGGGCCCTGAGAGACGGGAGAGCTGGTAAGATGGTGACAGTGCGTTTGCTGTGCAAATGAAGCCAGGTGGGAGGATGAGCGTGTCTGATGCAGATCATAAGCTGTTTTTTGCTTGAGCTAAATGGATGTGCGTTAAAACAAACCCAGGAAACACCCTTGTTGGTGAGGGAAGAAGCAGAAGATGGACAACCTGCGTGCCTTCGGCAGAGGGAGGAAGAGGTAAGTACTGAGAACTCCAGGAAAGCAAAACAAAAACTGGCTTCACCGTGCCAATATTTCTAAAAATTAAAAAGGAGGAGGAGGAGGAGAAATGAGCCATGTGTCAGCCTTCAATACTGATTTATGAAGGAGGGCTTGACCTGCAGAGTGCTGGGGGCAGGGTGGCGATCCAAGGTCTTGCAGCAGCTCTGCAGGGAGCAAATCACAACCTGAGCATGAGCCAACAGGACCTGGTGGTTGTGAAAAAGCTGAATGTCAACACGAGGATGTTTACACAGGACTATAACTCATGAAACGCATGAAGCAATCCTTCAGCTCCACTCGGCACAAGTAAGACCTCAGCTAGAGCAGCGTGTCAAGTGCTGAGCAAATTTTTTCACTCTTCAAGGAAAAGGGAAGTAGCTGGATGGAAGCCAAGAGAGAATTCAGAATTATTAGAAGTCTGGAAGAGCCCGTCCTCAAAGGTCACGTTAGAGATCATGTAGTGTTCAGTGTGAACAACAGAAGACCAAAGGGGACACCGAAGTTTGGTTCCCTGTAAGAAGCACATTTTGCAAAGAAGAAGGGAATTATCCACATAAGCAGGACAAGAATAATGGGCTTAATTGCAGCTTGAGAGAATTAGGTTAGATATAAGGAAAAACCTTCTAGCCACAGGGATGGTTACAAGCAGGGAGAAAGCTGTCAAAAACCTCTGTTACAAGAGATTTTTAAAGACTATTATAAATAAATAGAGGCCAGGAAAACACTGGGGTGGGATGCACTACGTGAGCTTTCGGGCCTCTTCTCATTCTGTTTCTGTGTGATTCCCAGCTTGTGAGAACTAAACTTGGCCACTGCGCTCTTTTCACCGTATAGACTAATTCCAGACTGATGGTACTGGACAAATTGGTCAGCAGTCGTTAAAATTGCAGCCAGAAATATTGTCTATTCCACCAACAGAAGCTTTTCCTGTTGCGTGGGCTGAACTCCAGTAAAAACCTGTGAATTAAACCCCGGTGCATTAAAGTGACATTGATTTCAGAGTTTTGTTCTGTGACAAATCCAAATTTGGGATTTTCTGGTCTTCGTGTCTATCTTAGGCAGCTAAATGAATGCAGCCCTGCTAATACTCCCTGCGCGTTAGGTGAAGTAAATCCTCTCTTGGCAATTATCTGAAGACACCTATTGAGTTCAAGGGAAAACAGCAGCTCAGGCACTGGAGCGCAGAGACCATTGTCATGTTTATGCAAAACTTGCTTCCTCTGCCACAAAAGCTGTTTATTCCTCTCCGCGCTGTGCTACAGATGGTAGCAGAGCTTACCACATCAGCTGTCAGATGAGAGAGGCGCATCTCAAGCTCCTGTTCTTGGTCTCTTGTGGATTGTCAGGGAGGACTCCAGGGCATGAAGGAGAAGAAAGCAGGGAAACATCTGCCCGAAAAGTCAGCAGCATCTCCCATTGTGCCCTTTGACGTGGTTCCCAAAGGAATTGCAGGATGGTGGAGGGCAGACAGGCCCTGCTTTGCCTATCACTCTCCCAGGCCGGGGTGTGCAGCCAGAATAGACAGACAAATGCTTCTCCCCCAGAATAATGTATATAACTTCCTTCCTGCATTAGATTTCTCTTGCTACTCCCATTATAAGGTAGCATACGGCCTATTCTTCCAGCCCTACCTTTCCATGACAGTATTTAACACTAACAGAAAGGGTGTTAGCTTGAGATTAAATTATTTGTTGTCCAGGTGTCAAAGCAGACTTTTAATAATTGACATAGACCCCACATAGAAACTGGGCAGCAATGGCTGGCTGGGATTCTCGAGGCAGATTTCCTCAGCAAGGTGATGGGACTGGCTTGCAGGGCAGGGGGGGCTGTTACGTGGGGACATTTTATAACCCAGGAAAACTGGAGAAGGAAGAAAAGCCACTTAAATTTTAATGAAGTCCAAGGGGTGCATGTAAGAACAGAGGGAGCTGTTTTCTTAATACAACTGGTTCAAATGACAATCAAGAGGCAGGCAAGGAATACAAGGTTCCTGTTTTGGGGGTCCAGCAGCTCTTTCCCGTAACCTCTGTGTTTCAGTGGTCAGATTAGTTCTGTTTGCAGTAAGGACCTCGGTTTTGGTTTGGACCCACTTTTTTTTTCCATTTTACTGTGTTTGCCTTCTGTCTCCCTGCTGCTTCTCCTTCTACTCTTTTTCTCCTTCTCTTTTTTTCTTGTAACTAATACCGCCGTTCCAGTTTCACCCTGCCACCTCAGTCATGCTGGGAAGCAAAACAAGTTGCTTAATTGCAGTGCAGTACCCAGCAGGAAATGTCCCCTCCCTCCTAAGAGGTTGCTCTTATTTGCCTTTCTCATTTACGTTCTCAGCAGAGAGGACAAGAAGGGACATGGAGCTCCTCACTCTGTTGACAAATGGCCCATGAAAATGGTCAGAGAGGGACACCGAGGGGAGCCCACATTACTACACGCATGATGTATTCATCTGCCGTGGTCCCAAGCCTGTCAGCTCACAATCTTTCACTGGCTCAGAATTCACAGGTGCGTGTGAACGCTCCCTATATAAAGACAGTAGCCAAGGTTTTTAAGAATTAGCTAATATTTTAGGGTGTTTCAAGGTAAGACATTTTAAAGAGACGCTGCTTTCTGGAACTGGTGAGCTCACAGCTTCAGAACATGGGCACTGATACAGTCCAGTTAGGGAGCACGGCGTGCACAGCAGGTCGCTTCATCTGTCCGCTTCCTGATGCTCCAGTATGAATTTTCTGCCCCCAGGAAAACTGCTCAAACTAAACAGTTGCCAGTTGCTGAGCTGTCAGGTTCACGTCTTTCTCTTTTTCTTTTTTTTTTTTTTTTTAACCTAATTAGGCTAGATTTATTTTTAACGCTCCTTATTACCATCCGCTTCTGACTTCCATCCATCTACTGCTGAGCACACGCTGCTCTTGCCAAAGCAAGTGTCTTTCAGCAGCTACCTCAGCTCCCTGGATCTGTACCACCCCACAGGGGACCCTGCTTGCCACTGTTGTCCCTTCTATTAATTCCATGGCAGCACATGCTGTTCATCTGCCTTATTCAGTGCTCTTGCGTTAATAACTCTGCAACCGGTTGTTATTTCTTTCATAACCATTTACTATAGCTGCCTGTTGTTGATAATTCAGGGTTAATTACTTACTAAAACGTTTAGCAGAACAATTGAGCTTTGCTTAGCCTGTTCATTGATGAAGACTATAAATGTCTGCAGTCTATCACTGATATAAACATTCCTGAAGGTTGGTATAATTGGCTTTTACGGAACTGCTGCAGTAAAAATGAGGGTTAGTCCAACTGGGAAAGGCAGCTGCCTGCTTGTACACCCACTGCCTGGTTTTCCATTGGGCCTGGGGCAACCGGTTGGGAGGAGAAGTGCCACAGTGACTTACTTCACTTCAGTGCCGGGCTGATCTGTCGCAAATTCATCTTACCGGAGAGAAACATATCACTGACAAGACTTAGATTATGATGTTCTCTCTGTTTTGTGGGGAAAATGGGAAGAATTGCCAAGAGGAGGCATCGTTAAAGGCAGTTTAATATCAGTTTTCTCTGGTCTGGCAGTCTCCTGTTCCCTGAAACTTTGAATCTAGGAGCTGTTGCAGACAGGAGGCTCTGGCTATACGCAGCGACAGGGATGGGACTGCTGAGCCCCTTTCAGCAACAAGCTCTTCCAGACTGTGCCGTTGGGAGCCCCCTGTGTCCTGATTCCAAGAAGCAGAAGAAAGGCCATGTGCTCCCATGGGGACCGTCATAGGGGAAGGTGGGGTTTAGCATTACACTCCCTGAGCAAAACTGGCTTTAGGCTCTGCCAAGCACATGAAAGCAAGACAGGTCCCCTCTTAGATACTTGTTATATCCAGCACGGTGCCATCTTCATCTTTGGATGCTGAAGTATCCTAAATATCTTCGTATTAAATTACAAGCAAGAAAGTGATTAATTGTTCCCTGACCTTCAGTTTCTTCATTGAGACTGTGTCACCAAACCATATTTTATGTCACTAGGAGACAGCAGATGTAAATCAAAGCTCTGGCTGCTCTAGAATATCTAACAAGGGAGGAAATTACTTCCATCCGTTAATGCAGACAGATTTTCTTGAGAGCTTTTTTTTTCCCTTCCAAATTCAGTTTTAAAACGTGATTTCATCCTCACAGGTCTACCTGTCAGTTCCCAGCACTAGGGGCATTGCCTTGGTTTGTTTGCAGCGCTGGCAAGAACAACCTGCAACTCTGTCTCATCTTCTAAAGGCCTTTTTTTTTCATTGCATAATTTAAAAACTAGAAATAATTTACTAAAATAAACAAACAATCAAACAAAACACCCAAGACAAATTTAGATTGTGGGTTTCTTCAAGAGGAAAGGTAGTGGGTATCCTTTCTCAAGAAATAAATGATAATTTAACCAGCCCCCCCCTCCCCCCTCCCCGCAGCAGTGCTTTATTGTTTCTTTTTCTTGGTTTGTCCTCTTAGTTTTCTGCATCACCAGCAGACAAGACTATCAGATCACTGTATCTGCATTTTCTTCAGACACAGCTATATGAGGCAGTGAGTTATTTTCAACTTACACTGGCTCCAAAGGGACTGCCACTGAAAACTAAACAAATTAGAAAACCTTCAACAAAAAAAAAATTAAGCTTCAGAGTAGCCTCATTGTTGTGTTGTCCCCGAGGATGCATTTCTCTGTCTGGACTAGTCATGCACTTGAAGAACAGGATGTTCACAACAGGGCAGCCAAGTCTCATGTTCAGAATTAAGACTCTGGAAGGAAAAACTAGTATGTAAACTAGAAAAATATTAGCCTGTGATTGCACCAAAATCTCAAAGCTTCATGCAAGATGTGTTTTTAAGTGCTTTTGCACTAACAGCCTCTGCGATGCAAGTCTGTACGTAAGCTCCGTAGAGAAGCTTTGTTTCCCGAGTGAGACAGGCATAGACCCCAGGCTGCTGGGCAGAGAGAGTCCAGTGTAATCATCACAGGCTGCAGCAAAAATACAATAGTCTGAACAGCTTTGACATTTGATTAATATTTTTCTCTTTTACAGAGAGAAGAGAGTTTGGACCTTAAAAGGAAAATGAACTAAGACTTTAATTAGTGGGGCCACAGCAAAAGAAACAACTGTGGTGAGCAGTAACTGCTGAAAGCTCAGGGGAAACTGATGCCAAGCAGACTGTGATAGATTTTAAATTCCAAATGCAGCTGGACTCACATGTGCGGATGCCATCACAACTGTTTCTGTATAATTCTAAGGTAGGAAATGCAAAAAAAAAAAAAAAAAAGCACACATTTGTGATAACAGAAATGCTCTGCTTGAGCAATGTCTTTATCCCTTGGCAGGATCACAGAGAATGGATCCTCCTACAAACACCAGCCGTTCACTGCTGAAGGCTGTTTCTGGATTTGCACCATACACACTAGTGCAAAAGAAACACAAGTTTATCCTGTTGTAGCCCTTCTTTACCGGGTCTTGACCCACACAGCTTCGTCAATGCAAACGCTGGCACACTGGTCAGGAAAACCAGGAGCAGAGGTGACCAGACACAAAATTCTTTCAAATGTCCAAAGTAAATGAAAAATATCAGCCATCTGTGGGGTTACTGAAAACAGCAAGTGTGCTGTTTTCAGGCAAAACATAATTTGTGAGGTGCTGGTTGCTTCACAGGCAGGGAATCAGAGCAGCTCAGCCTCTGGAGCATCTCTTTTCCTTAGGCAGCACTTTCTATGGCAGGGACAGGTGTAGATAAGAACAGTGTTTCAGGGCTTGTGCTGATAGCACAAAACGAGCAGAAGCTGCTGTCAAGTCAACAGAGGTGGGAAAAATACAGGCAGAGCCCATATAAAAGTGAAAAGCACTTCACATTGGAAAGGTTGGACTCTCAGGTGTGGATGAAGCCAGAAGTGATGTGGCATCTTTCCTTGTGAAACAAAGGTAAAGGACTTCTTCTCTAGGATATGATGTTCTTTGCTAATAAACCGCTTTGGAGATCCTTAAGTGTATGATGTTCCTGGGAGCGCAAGAAGTGACATGCTGTTTTTACGTTCTCCTCAGCCTTTGTGTTTTTGAGTGGCACAACACAGTGTGCTGCAATTCACCCGGCGTTTTCACATTTGGAGAAACGGTTGGAATGGAGCAATCCTGCCGTCCCAGCCCAAAACGCTGCTGTTAACTCCCTCGGTGCAGGAGGAGTCACCAGGCTGTCGTGGAGGTGCTGACTTTCAGATCCCAGTTGCATGCAGAACCTTGGCGTTTACTGTCAGTGTATACAATTTTCAGTTTCACAGGACATTTCTTTTGGTGTTACCACCGGATTTTGGTTTACCTTCATCTTCCCTTTTTGTTAACACTGCAGGAATTACTTCTTGGGGCTCTCTCCCCTGTCTTACCTGACCCTGCGTGGGCTGTGTGCCTCTGGGGGGTGTCTGTGGGCAAAGATCCGAGCCTGTACATGTGTGTGTATACGCACACTCCCATACAAATGCCAGACAATAACAGGAAAGCTCTCACAGGCCCTTTTACTAAAATCCCAACATTTGAAAGGTACTTAGGTTATAAATATGAAACCAGGTTTCAGCCCCACTCAGCTTTTCTTTTTGCAGAATGCACCTGGTCAGCGGGTGGTGCCTGAACAAAGGGCTCCTTCTAGTCCCAGCGGCTGTGGGGAAAAGCCGCTGCCACCTCTGGCTGGGCACCAAATAGGGATTTGCCCCCTACAGCTGTGGAGGTCAGACATTTTATATATATACACACATATATATATATTTAGTATAGGAGTACATTTTTCTGCGCAGACCTCAGAGAAAAGAAGAGTGGGCTGAGTCAGTTCCTCAGACTCTACCCCTTCGCATATTTTTATCTTATTTTTAAGAATCCACGGGATGGGTAAGCACAGCTCTGAGCTGTTTTGCCAAGATCTGACCACACTAATTTCAGCAGATGAAACTTTGGTTTCAATATGTGTTAAAATGAAAATATGGGCATTTTCAAGCTAAAGTGTAGTATGTTGCATTATCCTTATGTTGAGAACTAATACAGCATTTTCATCAATTAATCAAACTTTGCTCAGTTAGACTTTACTGATCTTGCTTTTCTCTTTCTTGCTTAAATTAACACAGTCATATTTTTAATTGAACTCAATTGTAGCCAAGGCTATAAAGGAGTATAAATACAAAAACCTACCTCTTCAAAGTCTTCAGTCTCGCCAAGAATGAAGCTCACAGAAGCACATTCAGATCAGAACCGATGCCACCTAAATGAGGAAAAAATTCACTTGCAGGGGCTCATTTTGTATTCTTCTATACACATGAAGGGAGAATAATTATCTTTGTACATGTAGAAATTTACCTTTTATTATTATCTTCATTCTGTGGACAAACCATTGAGTTCACTGCTTTGATAAAAGCTTTCTAAAACACTTCAATATTTCTCTAGACACTCAACACAACCCACACTGTTTTGTTTTGTTTTTAAAGTAGGAGGTTTATGAAGAAGATCACAGAATTTCCTGTGTTTGTTGTGAAATCCAGGTGGGAAAAAAAATAATTCTCAGTATTTAATACGATAATTCTAACTGAGACTCATATGGTAAAGGAACTATATGTCATTACATATGCAAGATATGAAAATGCATGTCTCCCGAAATAATGACCTTATTACAGCATTGATCTTGTGTGGGTGGAAGCCTGCTTTAGAAGAAGCCTGTGGGAGATGATCATGTATTTCACCTGCCTATTGTACATTATAGGTGAGCCCAGAGGTACAATAAGATACACATTTGCTAAGTGTCTTACATGTAAGAAATCAGTAAATTAATGCATTAATCACTAGAGTGCAATTATAGACCTTAATTTAGAAGGTATTAGTCATTTGCTGTAGATAACCTTCAGTGGCTATTAGAATTTCAGAGTCTGAGTTCATTACAACTGGCAAATGTCGTTTGCAGAACCAGCACACACAAGGGCCTGTTCTTTGGCTGGAAGCGTATTTTTTCAGTATTAAATCCGCTCCATTACATAAAAGAGAGAGCACCTGTTTGGGTCTTTTTTCAATAAAGATTATATCCTAGCTGTATTTTATGGGGGCTTATAAAGATTACACATTATTAATGTATTTTATTAGCATGTTTAAAATGGAGCTGGATACACTGGAAGTATTAAAGCACATCAGTAGAAGACATCATAGCTGATGATAAACCAGGACAATAAACAGCCTATTAACCAGTTGCAGTCTTTATCAAAATATGAGACAAATGACTATTTGTTACAAAGTCTGTTAAAGTGTTTACTGATCTTTTATAAATGAACCTTCATAGATGGTATCTTCTTGAAATCAGTAATATGGTTAAAACTTGGTATCCTGGTGATTAATTTCAAGAAGCTGCATGCATCTAGGACACAGGAAAATTCTGTAAGAAATTGTTCCTACTTTTTGGTGCTTTCATGTTTATAGTGGAGAGGACGCCTTTCCTTTTTCCCTCTTTCCCAATCCCTTATGGTGCCTGCCAGGTGTCTAACTCACTACGTGTATGTGACTTGCATAAGACAACGGTGGAGCAAGAAACATGTCTCTGCTTAACATAGACACCTTGGCAGGAAGACAGCTTTTGTTTTAGTTTCTTGCAAGTGACAGAACAACAGGAGATGGTTGTGTAGGTGTGCCTTTTGTCACCAAAATACAACACGCTCATCTGCATCCTTTGGAATTCTATTACGTCCTCTGTGCAGGAAGGCACTGAAAGATGTCAGCACAGTCCTACAAAAAATTCAGACAACTTCACTGTTTCTCTCCTCTCTGAGTTACACAAGCACAATAGCTTGTGTAATAATATATTAGCATCTCTTAGAGTCCTGTGGTTTACACATTTTAAACTTGGGGGGTGGGGGTGGGTTAATAACTGAATCAAAAAGATTTAATCCAGAAGCAAGTCTGCAACTATAATAATAGGGTGTGAGTACTGTTCAGTGATAAATCAAAGTCAACACACCAAACTAAAAAAAGTTCCAGGTTGGAATTTCAACCGTAACTTGGCAAGAGCTTTTGCAAAAAACACCCCTGTAAATTTGTGACCACTTGTTAGCAGCAGTTGACTGTACAACAAGCAGCAGCGAATAACTTGCTTCCATGCTGAAATGTGCATTACCTATTAAACAAAAAGGTGCTCAAAGACTATAGCCATGAAAGGATAGCCGTCCTGCTTACCTGCTGCTTCAGCCACTTCTAAAGTTTATTTACAATCTGAAACTGGCACCTAAACTGTCACTGGGTTCCAGGGTTTGCTTCAGTAACTTCAATATAAACTACCTCAGCCTTTTCTGTATTTGGGCAAACAGTTAGAGGCCCAAGCTGACAGGATACACAAAAACCTAGGTGTTTCCCACCTGCATCAACAAGCTACAGCAACAGGATTATAAGTGAAGCCTCCGCATGAGACACATGCCGAGACGTGTAAACTGGGGGCAAACATGTCTAAATCCTGATGTTGGTTCTTACTGTCTCCACCTGGAAAGAGGTGTTGTGGTGGTAGGCTTAGTAGAAATGAGACTTATTACAGACTTGCTCTCTTTTCCTATTAATTACAGGTGAGAGTAATCCTGAAAATACTCAGAACTTCAGGTATCCAGTTCCATCTATTTAATTATAAGTAAGGGAGAGAAGCAGGACAGAACAGGAAATAAGAATTATATATTTGAGTATAAGTATCACAACCATTTCCTCATACTGTAAATTTGCATAAAACAACGTGTGCTTCCAGATATTTGTCTAATATTCCGTGTGACCTGACAGAATTTGGTAGAACTTCTGCTAAACTGGTTTATTTGGCTTTGTCCAGTTCCCTGTGTTTTGTTTAAACACAGTATTCCAAATTTAGCAAAATTGTTTCTCTCCAGATACACAGGTCCTATTTTCAATGGCCTAAAAGCTATTGTTTCAGTGCCTGAGCGTGTTGTAATCTCCCACCTGATTTACCATTAAGGAGAATATAACACAGGCAACCAGAGAGGTGCATTAATACCATGAAAATAATACATATATATGCAATCACTTATAAGCACTTGATACAGGAGTGACAGAAGTATCAGAAATTGAAGGTAGATAACCCAGATTAGCATGAAGACAGGCACTTTGGTGACATTTCTGGCCCAATCAATTCCATACAAAGTAGAAGCTTAAGCAGGAAAGAATGTCAATTTCCTGTCAAGATATCCTCATGGTCTGGTAGGACATCAGGGAACAACAGGGACAGAAGCAGAGTTCAGATCCTACCAGGAAGGGACAGGCTCTGGAAGGAATGATCTGACCATTGAGCGGAGGGATAAGAGAAGGGCCTACAACTTGCTGGGAGGTGCCATAGGCATTTAATTCCAAAAAAAAAGAGGTTGAGAGTTATGCAACCCAAACAGAGTGGAGCCTCATTTTATTTAATAGGTGAATCTTAAGACACGACCCTCAGTTCTGCTTTTCCAACTATCCAGATGAGGTCATGCTTTGGTTAACATGATGCATATTGTAGATCCAATGCTTTAGGCACCTGTGTCTCCCGTGCAATGTTACTAAGTCCCCAGCTCCCTGCTGTGGATACGGCCAGGCAGCAGCATGCTCGAGTTAGCTCAGAAAGTGGCCACTTTTTTAAACAGCATCAATTTCCAGAAATTGTATTTAAACTCAAAAAAAAAAAAGTAAATTACTATATTTTTTTTAAAACATAAAAATTACCCTATCCTCTCTTCTGCCTCCCTTCTGTTCCACCCCTGTATCCCTCTTTAAGAATTACAGTCACAGGCCAATAAATAACTTCAGCGACAGAACTATCATTCAGTCTTCTTTAGCAAGCCTAAGTATTCTACTTAGTATAAGTTAAGGTAGAAAACGGAATATAACGACGATTAGAAATAGGATAAGAACGTGAGTAGCCACCTACTTGGGTGGGATTAAGTGCACCACAGCGGGTCGGCCATGCCGGGGGTAAGGGACAGCGATCAGCCGGCTCTTCCCACCTGCGAGAGACCAGAAGAAAGAGCTCAGTCAGCCAGTAAACACAAATGTTTACATTTGTAGGCTGAGTCGGTGTGATCACCTACAGATTACAACGCTTACATCGAGCAAAGCCCGCGCCGGCCGGCTCCCCTCAGCCGGGCTCCCCTCAGCCCGGCTCTCCTCAGCCGGGCTCCCCTCAGCCGACCCCTTCCCGCCACGGCGCGGCTGCTCTGAGGGGCGGCTTCCTGCCTCGCGGCCGCCCCTGCTCCCCCTCGGCACGGGGCCGCCGCCCTCCGCCTTGCCGTTAAGGGCCGCTCCGCCCCGGGGGCGGGGTGGCCTCGGGCCGGCAGCGGTGTGAGCCCGGCCGGGCCGGTGTGAGGAGGCTGCCGGGGCGGGAAGGGCCCGCTGCGGCCTGGCCTGAGGGGCGGCGGCGGCGGCGGGACAGCGGGCTGCAGGTGGAGCGGCAGCCGTGTCCGGGTCTTTCCGAGCCTACTCCTCTGTAAGTGTGAAGCTTCTCCTTTGCTTTCCGCCCTCTGCCTTCCCTCCTTCCACCGCTAAGGAATCACCACAGAATGGCAGGGGTTGGAAGGGACCTTTGGGGATCATCTGGTCCAGCCCCACAGCAGGTTGCACAGGGTGGTGTCCAGGCGGGTTTTGAATGTCTCCAGAGAAGGAGACTCCACCACCTCTCTGGGCAGTCTGTTGCAGGGCTCTCCCACCCTCAAAGTCAAGAAGTTCCTCTTCACGTTCAGATGGAACTTCCTATATTCAAGTTTGTGCCTGTTACCTCTTGTTCTGTCACTGGGCACCACTGAAAAAAGACTCTCCCCATCCTCCTGACACCCACCCAGCCACCCTTTAAGGAAGAAGATGTGTTATCCACCCCTAGGAGAACTTTTGGGTACCTGGGGTCGCACTTTGCACTTTTCAAAAGTTATTCAGCATTCTTCCTTCTTCCAGGGCAGACAGGGGTTGTTAGGGTCATTTTAAGGGGAAAAAAATGGATATGTTGGGTGCAAAGTTCCTAAAAGGCAGGAAGGCACCTGAGGCAGGACTTGACGAGGCACCACCTCAGCTGCACCTGATGGTGGAGGAGCCCAGCTTGCTGGGTGCCTGTGGGGTTCCCCACTGCTTGCCTCTGTGTCCAAGCAAGAAAAACATGTCCTTTCTGCAGGACCCAGCAATGCCTCAGTCAGACAGGGCTGATTAATCAGCATCTCATTTGGCTGTATCGCAGGGGTGTTTTGATGTAGACCGTATGCGCTTCTCGCTCAGACCCAGCCCAAAACACAGCCATGGCCAATGCTTTGTTTTCAAATGGCACAGCGAATTATTACTGTGCACCTTTAGTTCAGTGGCTTGTGGCTAGGAGTATTCATGGGAGTGTTCATTCAGTCTGCCTGAAGGCAAATGAAACATACGTCTTCCTCCTAATTGGCAACAGGCTGGTTTTGGCACTTTTCAGCTTCCTTTTCAAGGTCTGTTGTTGTGCAAGAACTTCTACAAGTTGATGGAGATGGTAAGAGGCAGACACTGCAGGGGAGGGTAAGAAGGGTCTTGAAGCTGTTCTCAAGGGATGGTTTCTGGGTTGAACATGTGCACACTCAGCACAGGAAGGACATGGACTTGTTGGAGTGGAGCCAGAGGAGGCCATGGAGATGCTGTGAGGTCTGGAGCCCCTCTGCTGTGAGGACAGGCTGAGAGAGTTGGGGGCATTCAACCTGGAGAAGAGAAGGCTCTGGGGAGACCTTAGAGCTCCTTCCAGTCCTTAAAGGGTCTCCAGGAAAGCTGGGGAGGGACTCTTGATCAGGGAGTGGAGCAGTAATGGTTTTAAACTGAAAGAGGGGAGATTTAGATTAGATATTAGGAAGAAATTTTTCACTATGAGGGTGGTAAGGCACTGGTGCAAGTTGCCCAGAGAAGCTGTGGCTGCCCCATCCCTGGAGGTGTTCAAGGACAGGCTGGATGGGGCTTTGAGCAACCTGGTCTAGTGGAGGTGTCCCTGCCCAGGGCAAGGGGTGGGACTGGATGGTCTTAAGGTTTCCTTCCAACCCAAACCATTCTATGATTCTATGATAGATAGAATATGGAAGCTGCCCACAGCAGACCTCTCTCTCCTCCCTGGCCCCCATGCAGAGCATCCCCCAGCCCCTCATTAAGCTGGAACATGTCTTTGTGAATTCTTGAATGTTACTTACTCGGTTGGAAGAGCTGTAACAGAAGAGGAGGACAGTGCCCCCAGTCCAAAATAACCAGTGCTTCCCCAGTTAGTGGGTATTTGTTAAATGAAAGGGTTTGGTATTGCATTGTGTGGAAAACAGATTTGAGTGTAGCTGTTTTACATTATAGAATAATGTGCTAAATGAAGACATTGCTAGCTTTCTCTGCAGAACGAGCTATGTAGGGACAGAACTTAAAATATACCCTGCGTGAGGATTTCAGTTTTGGCAGGCCCTAGGTGACAGACGACAGGTCTTATCTCTGGATTCAGAAATCAGGAGTGTATCTTTCTACATGCACTGCATGGAGTGTATAATTCGGTCTCCTGCTTCCACTCTAAATGCCTTTCATGCAGGTTAGCCTGTGACAGCCAAGCTTCATGGTTGGAACCATCTTGTGTAAGGATAATCGGTAGGTAAGCACTCGAGCTGGGATATATATGCTTCTAAAGCCTATTTCAAAGAAATTCAGAAGGTATCCTTTCAATGCCTCCATTCCAAGAAAGAGTGGAGCAGGTTTCTAACTTCACTTAAATGCTGGGCAGGTTGGCTGTCCATCTCTCTTTTCTACTGCATTTATGGTTCTTCTGCCACTGCTCATTTGTAGCTTGTTATCTTTTGATTGCTTTTCTTAAGACACATATGCAAAAAGCATACTTGCAAAAGCAAACATCTCTTTGTTATCAGTTGTTCCATTTGGCTCTACATATTTAGGCACCTGTCTGCCTACTCCCTACTTAGGCACCTACTCCCTATTTATTAATAGTTCCTTAATAAATGACGCACTCAGATTTGGTCCCAGGAGTGCAGGTGTTGCAACCGTGTCATTTCTGTTCTGGCTAGCCATTATGTCATCTTTGCTGCCTGTTTTATGTTTGACCACTGCTTCACAGGCATTACAGTGCTGATGAGCTTTATAGAAAGGCTAGCTTTGCAGGCTAGGCTGTACAGAATTCTGCTTGTAACCTGAGGAGGTACAGTCTGAATCCTGCTTTTCCACCCTCTGCTGGTGCTTCAAGAATTCCCATCACATCTGTGAAAGCTGGACTCCTGTAAGTTAAAAACTCGGTTGTCATTCTTCAGAGTCCTTTTCCTATTATCACTTTGATCTTTTCCAGGTGAGAGTTTTAATCCTGGCTGTTTCTAATTATCCTGCGAGCACAAAGAGAGGGATCTTTTGTCCCTGGGCTAAATCCACTTTGTGAAAAACACAGTCCAAAATGATAGCTGAGAGGGAGGGGAAACTAACAGGAGGGAAACGCTACTTCCCTGGAGTGGCTTCTAGACTAGACTATCTGGGGCAGTTATCACACAAAGGTTTTCAAAGAAAAAGAAAGTCAACATAGATGCGGGGTCTGAGGCAAGAATACCTGAGTGGTGGCTGTGACTGCCCACGGGTGGTTCCTTCAGCTTTAACCAGCGTCTCTGCTGGGAAGCAACTGTAGCACTGACCTGAAAAAACCCCAACAAACCACCAGCCCAGCAATCTTCTCTGTCCTTGCTGAAGCCTCGAGAAGTTAATTTCCTTAGAACCTGGAAAAGTATAAGACACCTTGTTAGTCCTCTTCTGGAGCCTAGCTGAGGCTCTCCCTGCCTTCATTGTCCTCTGTCAGGCACAGAGGCTGCCCGGGGCTAGCAGAGGGACCAGTGCTTTGCTGGAACAACCCCAGCTGGCTGTTCCAGCAGGGAGGCGCTTGAAACAGGGCTAGGGGCTAAAAACAACCCAGCTGGGGCTAGGGGTTGGTGTCTGGGGCTCCAGCACCCTCCCTGCACTTACCCAGTTTACTCCTGTCCCCCAGAGCATGGTTTAGTCTGTACTTTTAAATTTATTTTCCTATGCTGGAGACTGCTTTCTTCTAAAGAACTGTTATAATATAATAAGAGTAGAGGAATCACATTGTCTTTTTGTGGCCACATCTTATCATCTAATCTGAGGGGATATCAAAACAAACAAATACAAACAAATCAATCTAGATGATGAACAGGAACTAGATCATTACATCCCATGGGTAGCTTCTGATTACCCAAACCAGTGTCTGGGTTTTATGATCCTTCTGCTCTCTTGGGTCCTTAAATGCCTTATTGTCTTGTCTTAGGTTTTTCCCCACCAATGATAAGAACTCTCCCAGTACTCACTTACCTCATAACATGCTTCCTGATTTTAAATTGGAAAATGCTGTATTTGAGTTAAGCATCCCAGCAACTTAAGGGAGGGGCTGAAGGGGTGGGAAGGGGCACATTCATTAATCATCTGATGAATGAAATTGTTTCTTTTGTAGATTGTAATTGGCTAGAGGGGCCCCAGGAAGAAAAGTGTGTTTAGACTGCACAGCTTTTTATGAGTACAAATGCATAGATTATGATGGCTTAAAGCCTGGGCAAAAGCGTGGAGCTTTATTTTTGTTTCAGTAAGTAGATTTGATCTAATCAGATAACAGCAGCAATACAAATATTCACAATAGCAGTTGGTCTTTATCTGGCCAGTCCGGGAACAAAGGCTTACAGTTTGTGATATATCTTTCAAGATCTTTTTTATGGCTTAGATAAATATTACAAAAGAACTCCTTGTCAGTAGGCTTTCTGTTAGATTAAAAGAAAAAGGGTGCTCTTTTAAGGTCTTTGGGTTTTTTTCCTGAGAAATTTTACCAAGCACCAAATACAAATAGTCCTTCGCAGCTGGTGTGTTTCGCTGGTCTCTGGGAAAGATGCCCATAATTGCTGCCCTGAGTGAAGAAAAGACTAATGATATTAGGGTATTAGATGAGGATATTTTACTTGTTCTGCACTTTCTCCAAGAAGGAATGACTCTCAATTCCCTACAGAACTGTGACATATGAATATACAGGGAAAACTGAACAGGGAGACTTTCATTTGGATGGCAGGAAGGGACCCAAGAGTTGAAGAATGAGGTTGAGACACATCTGTCTATACAGGTGAATTTCAGTAGATTTTAGGCAGCCAAGTCCCCAAAATCTGATCAGTCATAAGCCCACATGGCACCACCATTTCTGCCTCTGTTCCCAGTGCATGTAAACCATTGCACAGGAGCAGCCCGGGATGAAGAGCCTTGCATAGTGATTGCAAATGTTGTGGAGATAAATATGAAGGACACAGCCCCAAGCCGTGTCCATGCCTGAGTTTGCTGGGGAACAGGCACAGAGAACTTCCAGCAGAGCTGCAGCTCTGGGTCTCGTGCAGAGTGTACTAGCCATGGACATATTCTTTCGAACTTTAGCCAAGGAAAGGAGAGGTCTCTGATATTGTGACCCAGTTAGATCATTAAAGGAAGTGGAAGACCTGAGCATGTAGCCTTCCTCAGCCTGGTTCTCACTTGAGGAAACTGCTGTAACCACGAGGCTATAAACACTTAAGTATGCTAGATAGCATCACCTTCTACCTCTCCTGCAGGAGCTTGGCTGCGCAAATAAGAATATAAGAGCTGCAAGGATTTTTTACTGAGCAGGGGTTGGAAGATAAATTCCTTGAATTATTTTGGAATAGAACGCTGCTTGCTTGATTTTGGTTGTTTAATCCGAAGTGCTAGTTCAGCTAAAATCCATAACCAGACTTCATCTTTAGAGCCCATGTTGAGTACGGAATTAGCAACTAAGGTTACTGTCCTCTGCTTCCCTTTGCCAGTACGTGACCTGGCGTAATGTTGCGCCCAATCAGTATTCCCCTTGTTTTGCAGAACTGGAGAACTGCCGTTAACACAATTCTCAGTTCTTCTCTTTCCACTTTGAGGTGTGAGTTTCTGAAATTGCAGCCTCTATAGCCTCAACAGGTTTGACTCGTTCTCAGAAAAGTCAAAGGTAACCAGCTCAACTATTCTGGACACTTTAGAGGAAGTCTCAGCCCCGTGAAATAGAAACAGCATAGACAAGTTTCCATCATTTGCAGTTGGGTTTGCTTGTTATTCTCCTCCTTTGTGGGGATTGCTTTGTTTCATTTGGGGTTTTGGTTTCTTTTTTGCAAGTCTGCTTCATTCTGTGTGAGTGCTCCCACAGAAGAGTCGATACAGTCCAGCTAAGGTAGGAGTGGCTTTGGCCACGTATTAGGGATGGGGCACGTCATTGTGGGGGGGCTGTGTTAGGTTTGTGCATGCTTTCTAGTCTTCATTCTGGGACTTTGATTTGGAGCTACGTTTCGGACTGGGCAGCTAACATCCAAAATTCCCCAGGTAGATAGCTTAGATCTTACCTTATCTTCCAGTCTCAATAGCAGTGTGGAAAGAGTATGCAGTCAGTCATACTAATGTAGGAGTTAAACCCCTTTTATGTGTTGGTGGACTTGGTCTGTGCCTAAGCCAAAGTGAAAAGAGAAAGGGAATGGAGAAAAGAAGATGTAGGTGGAAACTGAGATCATTCACTGACGTCTCGGGTCAGGAGGAGAGTCTCGCACAGGCTCCTGCAGCACTTCTGGGCTGGCTGAGCCATCCCACACTGCTGAACTGGGAGAGACCGTTTCACCTCTGACTGCCCACAGGCTGTACATGTGTTTCGTTGTGTCTTACAGCTCGGCTTTGTCCTGTCCATGTGCCTAAGTGGTAATAGACTGTTGGATCTGCCATAACCCCTTTCCTGGAGCCTTTACAAGCATCTGATACGCAGCATGGCCAAAGGTGAGTTACAGACGTACAAAGATCAGGTATTTAAACTCTAATACTGTCAAGACACAAACATTTTCCTAACATTTGTTCTTAAAAGTAAACAGGGTTTGAAAGAGGAGGGAGGAGAGAAGAAAGAAAGGATTTCTTTGACTTTGTTGGGATTCTTGTTCCAGAACTCGTGGACTGAATCAAAAGTCCTTTGAAATCTTAGAGTCCTCTGAGCTGAGATTATCTATATTGAGTCAGGCAATAATGTCCTCATTTACCCAAAGGTTCTGAACTCTTCCTGTTCATTGTTTTCCTTTCCCAATGGTTCTTTCATGCCTATGTGCTCTATACCTGCAGCTGATTTTTTGATGCTGTTTGTGAGTGCTGCACTTTGCCAGCTTCTGGCAGAAAAATCTAGGGTTAACTAACTCTTCTAGGAATTGCTTAATCCCTTATCCCAAGAGAATTTAACAGTTGACTGTTTTTTTCTGCTCTGGGGAGGACATCCTGCAGCCTTTGTCAGTGATGCTGGGTGCTGCGTAGAGGCACATTATGCCAGAACAATTTCATTCTAAGAGCATAACTACTCCAAGCAGAATTCAGAAGCTGGATGTGGGCAGGACCCCCCAGTTCATTATATCAGAACTGCAAAAGTGTCCATCCCTCTCAGGCAGGACAGCTACTCTGCTGAACATCAGAGGGGGGGACAGAAGCTGGCAAGAATGTACTTATATTAGTATCTAACAGTCAGAAGCAAAACATTTGAAATTATATGATTTTCTACACAGAAACATCTATTGCTGTTTAGATTTGAAACCGGAGAACTATTTGAAATCTTAGAATTTGCCAGAAAGCAGAAGTATGGCACCAGTCTGTCTAGAAACTTATTCATAAACACTCTGCAAGCTCAGTGCAGTTTAGGTTAGATGAATATAAAACAGTCTGTGTTCAGTTAGTTGGACTCTGGACATACATATATAGAAGTTGGCTTAAATATATTTTCAAAACAGTCACAAGAAAAGTTGTGAAATGAAAGCAGCGTGCATATCAAGTTTTAAGTTAAATCAGTGTAATTTTATACACAAACCCATCTCCGTAGGGGAAAAAAAAAAATAATAAGGGACAATTACCAATTATGATGGCCTTTGTCTCTTCAGTACCTAATGTTTTAGGTATAGAGGGGAGAAAGGAGGACTGTCTTCTATGCACTGATTTTACAGGCAAGAAATAGACCCTGAAACTGTTTAATCATCTTCCTTTCTTTCTTCCCTTCTTCTGGGGAGTTCTTGTGCTACCTGTGACAACTAGTGGTGTTTCACAGAAAGACATCAGGGTAACAGCAGCACCCAAGCAGGCTCCCAGTAAGCACTCACACCTTGCTGTCCCAACAGCAAGACCTTTAGCTAAAGGGGGAAAAAACCTTCCAACCTGGCAGTAGGATTAATGTTTATCCCTTAATCCTAAAGCAGGCTTGAGGCAATTAGAGATGAGATTCTCACACACTCATCAAAAGATACTGCTGCCTTTATTATATATACACCCTACTCATCTGTGATTCAGTGACCTACAGAAAATGGCCTGGATGTTTTTGTGAAAAGTAGCATAAGCAAAAAATTTACATCTTTTCTTTTGGTGCAGATAATGAAAAATTTATCACCTTTTTATCCACTGACCACATCCCAAACACCTAAATGACTGCTACTGTTGGTCACAGGACTTCATCTTCATGGAATTATTTCAAGCAATCTCTGCTTGTGGTGGGCACACAATTCCTCTGGCTGACTGAGGAATTGGGAAATTCCTCATCTAGGAAAAACCTCCTGTGGAGGATATTGTGGTTACTGCAATACGTTACTGAAAAGACTTTCAAACTCTAAATCTTGTGATGATTATCTTAGATTGGTGTTCTCTGGAGTCTACCCAGATTGCCAGTGCCTCTGCTGCTTGGTTCCCCCAAACCTATGGCTGACAGTTAAAAAGCAATTAGGCCAGCTAATCTGCAGCTCGTCTACGTAAGCGTACAGGGTACGTGTCTGTTCACGTCCACTGGCATCTGCTGATCCATGTTTGACCTAGGGTTATGTGGCAGAAGGAGGGGACACTGCTGAAGACAGCATGCTACGGAATGCTGCACAAAACCACGTCTCTCTTGAAAAGGAAGCAAATACTCTTGGCCATCAGCAAGGACAAAAATAGGGTATGTAACCCCTTCTTTATTTATGTGGACTCTAGTGCATTTTTCATGGGGGTGTGGGCATGGCGAGTGCTTTCTGGCTCTCTGTGGGAGAGTTGTCCCTCTGATTTCTTTCCTGGCTTGTGTACATTGAAAAGGAGATGGTATTAGTCCTCCTCTCCACCCATGCTTCAGGCCCTCCTTACTGACGGCCTCTGTGGATGTCCTAAAGTGTACACAGCTGTGCTGAGGTGGACAGCCACTGCTACAACATCCGCTCCCAGGTACTGGCAGTTCCCTCCTCTGTTTGCTGTGCTAGTGAAGGTTTCTTGGTGATTTAAAAACCGTGTTAACAAAACTGAGTTTTAAGAAGAATTAGTACCATAGTGTAGTTCCAGATGACTCAAAACATTTGCATCAGCCTTCCCTGATCCAGATGCACACTTCCCAAGGAGGCTGAGACCAGAGACAGAGTGTTTGCATTCCGTAGGCACTTGCTTGCTGCGTCTAGATCTAGGTAGAATATACCCCTGCATCGTAAAAGTTCTTTCCATTGCTCAGAAACATACCATGCTTAGGACTTTCCATCCCAAAAAGCATTTGCTACATTTTTCCTCCCTTTCCCACTTTTCTCCTTCCCTTTACCACTTACTTACCCCTTCTGACATCAACGCAGTAGAAGGAAACATAAATCTCACATGCTGAGCTCTGGTTCTCTGAACTTCATTGCTCCAGTTTTCAACGGTGAATGAAGCATTTACTCATTCCCTCCTTTCCATGTCCATGCACAGCCACGTAACTGAATGGGATGGTTGTCATTTTGTGGGAAAAATATTCTTCCCAAAAGGGTTTAGGTGCTAATGTACAATGGTAAGGGTTGTATAAAATGCTACATGGAGGGATTCTGTTAAATTAAAAATCTTTGCTGTCCTCGTGAGAGCAGTAAGAGGCATTACTTACTGCCAGCATCTTCCTCCTGCTTATGGAGGGCTGAGATTTGAGGAAAAAGGTAGTAATTTATGCAGAAAAAATTGAGGGAGCAAAGAGTTTACAAACGAAATCTTCCTTGTCACCAAACCGGAGCGGAGGTGGAGTGTAACAACTGTTAAGAGATTGTTAGAGACTTCTTCAGTTTATAAGAACGTGGAAAATCAGATAAGTGCAAAAGCAAAGGTGGCTAGAAATATTTCACCATTTTCTTTTTTTCTAATAATAAAAATAAAATAAATTTTGAAATTTAAAAACAATGTTTTCCAATTCTTCCACTCTAAACCTTTTGAGCTTTCTCTTGTGGTAAGCTCATACACATGTATTAAATTTGATTTCCAAAGTACTTTCTATTTGTCACTGCTTTTGGCGATTCTCTGATTCTGCCCAAACTTTTAAAACCAGCCATAACATTTGGGCAAATAAAAGGAATGGAACTGTAAACATCTGAAAGAGAAATGTAATTTTAAACTGTTTGTGCTAAACATCTTCTATTGTGGTGTCAACAAGAACATTGTAATAATAAGAAATAATAAAAGGGAGATATGGTGTTTTGTTTTCATGGTTTAAGTAAAGAGAAAAGTAAAAAGTAAATAAGATCTTGAATGACTTGCTGTATGTTTACCTGTGTCTCTTTTAATAGTCACGAAGACAAGTATTATATAGTTTACTGTTTATAATGTCCCCTTTTAACAGTGCGTGCTAGGTCAAAAAAAAAGAGGGTAAAAAACAGAATTACTTTCTAGTACTAGGAATTATTCCCCATAGATGCAGCTATAATCTCTTAAGAGAATTTTTACTTTTAAGAATCAGGTCTTGTCCCAAAACCATGACATTTTCTTAAAAATGACAAGATTAGTATTTTAAGTTGCAGGGTATGTGTCTCCTTCTTGGTGTTTGAGCCTCTAGGGTGGAGATTTGCCCTCAGCCTGTGAGTCACAGTTGTTACAAGTTAAGTTTTTAGTATAATCAGATGACTTTGGGAACGTCACCCAAAATGTTAGCTACTGTGAGATTGTGCCAGTTACGAGAGTTGATGGGACTGTAATATCTTCGTACTTCCTATTTGAAAGAAAGTTCCTAAAAAATGGCTAGCTTTTTTACTCGGGGTTTGCAGTGGGAATCAGAGGGGTTTCTACCCACAGACTTTTTCATTTCCCAGAAATCACTTTGTATGATAGCAACAAGCATAAGATGGTTTTAGTTCAAGTGCAATATTCTGCACAGGATTTTCTACTTGTGCTTTAAACAAGCATTGCGCTCAAATCATAACAATAATTAGCAGGGTTTACCTCTTTAATTACTGGCTCAAAGCCCAACTTTTTTCCTCTCCGAAGCAGATTCACTTTGCAGCCATTGGATGGCTGTCGGGGCTTTAGTTCCTTAAGGATTTACACTTAGCAATTTTTAAGCAAATTGTGCTGGAGGTCACAAAAATTCTTCCATGGGGTTGTCATTTCATTTCAATAAATGCAGAGTTAGAAGGGTTTTTTAAAGAAACCTGCAGTACACAACCACTTTAGGGCTAGTAATTTGCTCTGTACTTTACCACGCTCACTAAAAAAAGACTTTCTTTGCTTGGAAGAGGTTTTTGTCTCAGATAAAGAGAGACAGACAGTGGCATAATGCAAGGAAAATCCAGAGTGGGAATAAATTAATGGATTCGTCAGTGAGCTGCATAAATTATGTTACGCACCTTTTTGTATAACAGGAATTTACAATTCAGGAAATTTAGTTTTTCATAAAATGTGAAATCTTGCAGCACGATTTCAGGCTACCGTGTTTTTGCTTTTCCTTCACTGTTCCTGCCTTTGCTTTCAGAACAGTTTTCCAACCCCTTCAAGAACAATTTCACATTGTGGGGTTAATCTGAGGCTCAAGGAGCCCCAGAAGTGGTCCCACTTTTAAAAACTCATGGCCGTTGGGCACTTCTGCATGACAGCAATCTGGATTCTGACCAGCAAGATCTCCCTCACAAGGAGAGTGCTCAGGGAGAGAGCAGCCTTGGCCTGGTCTCTTGGGATAACTCCACTTCAGTAATCCAAACCATTTAAACCTGTTTGGATACCTGATTAAGGAATTAAGCTGATACACCAGCATTATCAGTTCCCTGACACAAATTAAATAGCCAAGCCAAGACGTTCACATACCTAGTAGGATTTTGGTGCTGCCTGTAAAGTACATAAAGGAGGGTTACTATTCAGGTCATAGGAGGTTCTCATGTCTCTTTGGGACCCATCTTCTAACCAGGCAGCTTGTCAGACAATGCCTGTTGGACTTCAGAGAAAGGATAGATCCCAAATCACTAGTCATTTTTGGTGTGACATTAGTCTTCTATTCTACAACTGTTAAAATCGCGCTCTACAACGTACTGCATAGATAGCCAGCTACAGAATTAACGCTTACTGTTTTCACTTCTCTCCCATAGATTCGTGATGTTACGCCAACAGCTAGTACTTGTCTTTGGGATATCACTAGCTAGTGGTACATGTGCCTTTAGAAAATGTTATTCGGAAGCCCGAGTCTCCCGGTATTTAAACTGCAACCTCACAGCTGTTCCGCTTGTGCCGAAGGATACGGAGAAGCTTTTGCTGACTTTCAACTATATCAGACAAGTGACGGCGACTTCATTCCCGCTGCTGGAGCACCTACTGCTGTTGGAAATCGGAATGCAATATGTCTATCCTGTGACCATAGGAAAAGGAGCCTTCAGGAACCTGCCAAACCTCCGTGTCTTAGACTTGGGGGACAATAGGATTCTCCACCTGGATCTCGAGGCTTTTGTGGGCTTGCCACATCTGAACGTGCTGAATCTGTTTCATAACGACCTTGGAGATTCCATCCTGGAGGAACGTTACTTTCAAGAGCTGATCTCGCTAGAGGAATTAGAGCTTTCAGGGAACAAAATCACAAAACTTCAGCCTCATCCCTTATTTTATAATCTAACAGTCCTGAAAAAGGTGAACCTGACATTCAACCATATATCCAACCTGTGTGAAAGCAATCTTACCAGCTTCCAAGGAAAACACTTTTTATTTTTTAGCCTCCGTTCAAATCATTTGTACAAGACAGATAAGTGGGCCTGGGCCAAATGCCCAAATCCTTTCAGAAATATTACGTTCAACTTACTAGACATTGGTGAGAATGGCTGGAGCACAGAGAAAGTCAAATATTTCTGTACTGCCATTAAAGGGACTCGAATCGGTTCTATAACATTTAACGTTCACATAATGGGTTCAGGATATGGCTTTGATAACTTAAAAAATCCAGATAATGGTACGTTTGCTGGACTAGCAAGAAGTGATCTTAATTTGCTTGATATTTCACATGGTTATATTTTTTCTCTCAATTCTTTCATCTTTCAAAGCCTTGGTAATCTGAAATTGCTGAACCTTTCCAAAAACAAGATAAATCAAATCCAAAGGCAAGCATTTTTTGGCTTGGGAAACCTAAAAGTTCTCAATCTCTCAAGTAATCTTTTAGGCGAGTTGTACGATTATACTTTTGAGGGTCTGCATAGCGTAATATATATTGATTTACAGCAAAATCACATTGGGATGATTGGTGAAAAATCATTCAGTAACTTAGTAAATCTGAAAATTATTGACCTCCAAGACAATGCCATTAAAAGACTCCCTTCCTTTCCACATCTGACCTCTGCCTTTTTAAGTGACAACAAGCTAATGTCTCTAGTTGGCACAAAAATAGCTGCAATGTACCTTGAATTAGAAAGAAATTGGTTGGCAAACCTGGGGGACCTGTATATTCTTTTCCAAGTTCCAGACGTGCAGTATATCTTATTAAAACAGAACCACCTCTCATACTGTGTGAAAACGCATAATGTTTCAGAAAACAATCAGTTAATCTATATGGATCTAAGCGAAAACATGTTACAGCTTGTGTGGGAGAGAGATTTATGTTTGGATGTGTTCAGGGCACTGTCCAAACTTCAGGTCCTACAGCTGAATAACAACTACCTTAGTTCTCTTCCACAGGAGATCTTTAGAGGCCTAACATCTCTAAAAAAGCTTAATCTAGCTTCCAACTTCTTGTCTCATCTTTCTCCTGGACTTTTTCCACAAAGCCTAACCAACCTAAACTTATCCGGAAACCAGCTTTTTTCCCCCGAGCCGGAAGTCTTTATGACTCTGAGCATTCTGGATATAACACATAATAATTATGTCTGTGATTGTTCTTTAAAGAACCTGCTGGTGTGGCTGAACGACACCAACGTAACCCTGGCTGGCTCGCAGTTGGACAGGTACTGTGTGTACCCACCTGCGTTCGCAGGGGTGCCGCTGTCCTTCCTGACCTACGATGGCTGTGAGGAAGATGAACTCCCGGAGGGGCTCAGTTTCTCGGTGTTTGTCTTCACCTCCGTCACCCTCCTGGTGTTTCTGACAGCAGTCATCATTTTTACTCGGTGCCGGGGGATTTGTTTTGTCTGGTATAAAACTATCACCAAAAAAATTACAGGCAGCCATCCACAAGTAGCAGATAAAAGCGAATACAAATACGATGCGTATTTGTGCTACAGCAAAAAGGACTTTGAATGGGTCCAGAACTCTTTGATAAAGCACCTGGATTCACAGTATTTTAAGAAAAACAGATTTACCTTGTGCTTTGAGGAAAGAGATTTCTTGCCTGGGGAAGAACACATCAACAATATTCGTGATGCCATTTGGAACAGCAGGAAGACAGTTTGCATAGTGACCAGCCAGTTTCTCAAAGATGGGTGGTGTGTGGAAGCCTTTAATTTTGCCCAGAGCAGGTACTTTTGTGATCTGAAAGATGTCCTCATTATGGTAGTGGTCGGGTCACTTTCTCAATATCAACTGATGAAACACAAACCGATTCGAAACTTTTTACAAAGAAGCCGGTATTTGCGGTGGCCTGAAGATTATCAAGATGTAGACTGGTTTTTAAATAACCTTTCTTGCCAAATTCTGAAGGAAAAAAAAGTGCGAAAGAAAGGCAGTGTTATCGAGCTGCAGATGGTAGCAACAGTCCCACATGGATAGCGTTTGGGTTGCTGGCTTTCTAAATGCCCCTTTTCCAGCCATGCCAGGGCAGGAATAAACAGGAGTTTGCTTCATCTTTCCTCAAACAAGCAGGGAAAAAAAAATAACTATTTCAGTATGTATCCTACTAAACATGGAAACAGCTTGACAGCGACCAGCGGATATATGAAAGTGCAATTATTTTGTGGACTATGACACACATTTTCAGATGAATTAAACGAATCACAGATGCTTCACGTTTTGGCTGCTCAGCTTCAGACACTTTAGCCTTGATTTTGGGAGCGCTACGTACTTCCTTACAGGTCTGTTTCAGTTGGGGTTTTTTTAAGAAGAGCCCGTGGTACTCTGCAGGAGCGACCAAGGATGCTTCATGTCTAGCCCAGCCTGTCCACCCGCTCATGGGTTACTTCCTCCTGCGCTTTCTGAACTTTTCATGCTCTGCTGCAAGGTGGCATCAGTACTTCACACCTTTCTGCTTTAAATTGGTGTAATGCAGATTTCATTTATTTGTTTTCCACTCAATTAGCCTCAGCCTTTCAGCTGGAATGTACAAACTTTGAACTCCATTCACCCCCTTCCCCTCCACTGCTTCTCTGCTTGATGATAAAACCACGGTCGTGGGTCTGCTTCATTTGCTGCCTGGTGATTTTCCAGTGGAGCTGCCTCCTGCCCTGCAGAGAGGAGCAGGTTTCCCCCTTCCCTCACCCTCCTAAAGTGAGCCTGGGTTGGAGAAGCAAACAAGAAACTACCTCAGCAGCCCTGAGGGCTGCAGCCGGTGACATGGCCACTAGCCCAGTGACTGCTGGCCATTCTGGGAGCAGAAAGTACAAGCAACCGGTGTGTAATTTGGGTGGTTCTCTGTACATCCTGTGTCCTGATCAATTCTAAGGTGATTTTTTTTTGCTTCTGTTGAAACATTTTCGTAGAATCATTAATGCCTGGTACTCTCTTATCTCTCTAATCGTTTTACCACTGTTTGTTCAGGTGTGTGTCTTCAGGGGGGTGTTCAGAGTCATTTTAATAAAAGTCACACTCAGTGTTCCTAGAACCTGCACCTATTAATCCCATGGTGACAGACTCCTTGAGCGTACTGTTCACTTCAGTTCATACATTTCTTCAACAAAAGCCTACCAATGTAATTTCAGTGAGCTTTTTGCTCTAGTGAGGAAGCAGGAATGGGAGGTTTTGTAAGCTCTCTGTCTTGACCTTAGCTGCAAACAAATAATACCATCTTAGCTACTTTGATGGAGATGAAAAAGTACAATCCACTTCATGTGAATACAATCGTTTGAATATAGCTCTGCCTGTGGCTCATCTAATTTACTCTCAGTGCACCAGTACACAAGATTTCTATTGATAAAATTACTACAGTAAAATACTGCTTCTTTCTCAATTCAGGAACAGAAAAGAGCTAAACCTTGGAAAATTTTCCGAGCGAGGTGGAAAAGGGATGGCCTGTGCTGTTGAAGCCCTGGGTGTCGCTGTTGGCTCAGAGATCAGCCAGGGCTTCCCAAACTCCTGCCTCCCTCCACTGCAATTGCTGCCACGAGGGAAAAAACACTGCTGCAGAGGCAGGTCTGGAACAGAACCAGCAGCTCCGGCTTCTCAGAGCCCCCGTGGGCTCTCAGAAAAGCCACCTCCTGCATTTCAGCTCTCTGAAAATGTCCAACCTTTTTCCTTTTTTATTCCCCCAACCAGCGCAAGTATTTATAGGCATCCTCTAAAGTCAGAGGTTATACCAGGGAGTATTCCACATCAAAACCACTGACAGACAGCCAAAGTGGGAAGGAAATCTGTACGATGAAGATCCCATGCAGGTCTAGGCCATTCAGCCTACAGATATGTATATCGGGTAAGAGATGGCAATTTAAAAAACATACTTAAATTATAGTTGAATGAATGTCACAAAATATTTTTGGTCAAGTGTTAACTGAGAGCTCTCTCCAGTTAGGACCTTATTGTGTATTAGAAGCCATTCCTGTCACTTCAGGTACTTAAAACTTACTTCTGCCAACCCTCGTATGCAGGAATGACACGTAGATACAGAGATGACCAAGATGGCTTTACCAAGGCTTTTCCATTTTGTTTGAAATGCTTCTGCCTACTTCGTGCTTATGCCACCGGTGGGAAATGGCTACATAAAACTCACATTTACTTCGGTCTTTGGAAAAGTCTGACTTTTTACATAAAGGTTCTAATAAAACCTTTGGATGAAATTTCATTGTCTGCCTCCTTGCTTATATAGCATTTTGGAAACGTAAAGAGATCAAGCCTGTGTCGGGAGCTGCTGGGAAAACTTCTTTCTACCTCAGAGGCAGCTCAGAAACAGAAGCAGCCCAGCCCTCATCTGTCCCTTGCCAATTCTATGGCAAGGAGCTGAACTGTTCCTGACTGTGGAGTGGTTTGCAGGCATATGGATAACTGCAGTGTCAAATTTTAGAGAGATCCAAAATAACTTTCTTTTTTACTCACTGTGAAACCACTCCAAGCCTGAGGCTCGCACAAAAAAATGCAGTTGGTCCAGTCTGTCCTATACGATGAAAAATTGACTTCAAATAGGTCATAGGACCCTGAACACCACCTCTGCAGAGTCACCTCTTCTTGAATGGCAAAGCCATTGTCGAGAACCACAAAAGCATCCTGTACAAAACCGGAGAATGACTATGCCTGATGAATTAAGGCCCTCAATTGTGCCTCAACCTCATAATTATTGATCAGATTCCCTTCAGGCTCGCTGGGAACATTACTGCTCTATTAGAATTTTATGACTCTTTAGCTAAGGATACTCTCATCGGTTTTACTCACCCTCCTCAGTGAAAGACATTAACTCGTTGGAGAGCGTCCAGAACAGGGTGTGAAGTGTGACACTGGCTCTAAAGAGAGCTATTAAGACGGAAGCTGGTGAATTTATTTGCAGTAGCAGCACAGAGAATATTCATAGGACAGTGACTCAGTGCCACATGGTATCAGCTCTTATATTTAATAGTAAAAGCCTGCCCCTACCATTGCAATATATATTCTATATGTTAACTGGTCAAATAGGCACTGTGGTTCAGCAGCAAGAGCCTCTCAGAGGCCAAAGAGGGCATGGACTCCTACTCGGAATCAAGGCTCTTGGAACCAGAACCCCAGTTCTACAAACATACTCCTGTGGAGGGCAACAGAAGCCAATGATGTGCCCACATTTTATTTCACATTTTACATGATTGTTATTTCACACCCGGTGAAATCAGGCTTCTCCCCTGTCCCATCTGACATCAGAGGGCCCACTCACCATGTTGGTAGCTCTGTCACCTCGGTAGTTTTCAGTCAGAGTCCACCATTGCTGTCTTTGCTGACTTCTGGGTCCTTTTCAGCACGACAGCTCTCCTGCTTCTCACTGCCAGGGACCATCTGGGTTTCCGATTATTGGATCCCACCTTCTCCGTTTCATGTGGTGCCAATTATTTTACAATGGCTTTAACTTGTTCTCTTCTTGCTGGAACTGTGAATAGCAGCAGCCACAGTTAAATCCCAAAGCAAGGCCCATACCTGGCAAAATACTTAGGGATGAAGAGCAATACACAGCTGAGCAGCAGGAGCGAGCGGTGGAGACGCTGCAAATGGAACAGAAGCAGTGAATCTCTGGGAAAGGAGCAAATATTTGCGAGGTTTTTTTGCACTATATGGTACTGCCAACAGCAAGCACGTGCAGTTCTGTAAAGTAAGGCTTCCAAAATCAGAAAACTACTGTAAAAAATGCAAAATATTAGAAAATAATTATAAATGTCTGGTATTTGACTCTGTAAGACCACATTTTTACGCTTTCTCCATGCAGTCCATGAAAGCAAGAGCCAGGGCTTTAAAAAATAATCCAAGTATTTCAGGACTTCTGCTTCACTATGAAGTACATCTAAATCAGTCATGCCTTGAGTAAGGAAGAGCTTTAGGAAGGTGGTGAAGAAAAGACAGGCCCAGCTTCCCAGCCCGCTCTGGGCAGTGGTCTCACATCACATACATTTCTTTCATTCTTGCAAGATTTTCTTTAGTTGTTGCTGCTAAATAGGATCAGCAAAACTACAGCCTTCACTGTAATGACATAACCTGAAGGAGAAGCGACCATGTGAAGACTTCTCATACAGACACATTTGCATCAGTAGTCCTTATGAGGCCTCTTCTGGTGGTTATTCCGTGAGGCTGCTTGTCAGTCTCTGAGAAGGTATCATACACCTTTGGGATGTCAAACAGCTCGTTCTGCTCTTAGGTACGAGCAATTTTTAATACTTAGTTTTCAGTTACCTTTTTTCTGTGTTGTCCCTCACAAAGGTGAGCTGAGCATCTTGGTCTTCAAGCCTCACGGTGCTGCTTCTGGCAGCCACCAAAGATTCGGTGTACCTGGACCAGAACTGCAGGTGCTGCTCTACCAGTAGTTCCTCCAACTGAACAAAAGCTAAAAAAGCAAAGTGTAGAGGCTGAGATTTACCCAGAAGGCCACAGTGGGCACTGACTAGAACCAGAGAGAACGCTGGATGCCAGGCAGGTACCAGAAATGTTAAATCCGGCCTTGTTAGTCTGCCTTCCATCACATCTAGACTTTATTGTTGGGCCAACCCAACTCCTGCACGATGCCTTCTTGCTGTTTGTACAGGCTGACAGGAGGCTTCTCTTACCTTTCTGACCTTACCTTTGCTTTCTGTCTTGTGCACATACAGCGTAGTGGGTGCCAAAAATAAGTCTACATTTCCTTTCCCAATATGCTAAAGTCAGTATATAGGTACGACATGAGTTATTTCATAGCGCAAAGACTATCTATTCATAGCAGACTCTGTTTGTTTCAGACATGTGGTTTTCCTTCCTCTTAGATAGCCTATTGTTTGTCTTTTCCATTTGTATTAAAAATAAAATCTTTGAAAACTGCAAGTAAGAGAGAAAAATATATTTCTTCTGAAACTAACAATTCTCCAAACAGGAAGGTTAGCTTTTTCCTGTTTAGACATTATGTTCAAAGAAAGGAAGTCGGGATTTTCAATGATAATAATAATTACATGGTATGTAAACATCAGTAAATATCAAAGGAGGCTTCACTTTATTTAGTGCGTCCCAAATGGTACACTGCTGTTTAAAGTACCTTGGTCTCTCCCGGTTGGCCAGCCTCTTGCAGAAATGGATCTGTGAGCAGTCATTGCCCTGGGCTGGTCACCTGAACGCAAGCTCCCACGGCCTAACAGCAGCATCCTCGGGCTGCCTCGAGCCTGCACGGAGAGGAGTGGAGCAAATAGAGAATCCTCATACAAAACAACAGTTTGATGTGGCAGGGTTTGGTTTTTTTTTGGCGTCAGGATTATACATGCCAGGCTGTGTAACCTTTTCACATTGCCACTCAAAGCTAAGTACTTCAAGCCACAACGTCTGCTGATGCTGTTCCTAAAAATCGAATCGGCAAAGTCATTTCAGCATTGTGATCAGATGCAGTATCAAAACACAGATATTTGGTACGTGTGGTTCCTTGTGACGGTGAAACTGAAGTGCTTTATAAAGATAAGTGCATTTTATTATCTTCTCTTTAAAGACTGAGGAACTGAGGCAGAGAGAATGAAGTTACGTACCTTTTGTCACGGCTCTCTGGGAAGAGAACTCAGGTTTGACAAAAGATAAGCTATTGGGTCTGTTTGCTCTGTTTTGTAGTTTTACAACATGCATTTTTATTACTTTAGAAACTTAAGTCTTCTATTTGTCTGTAGAACCAATTAACAGTGTAAGGCCTGCCCTTTAATGTGCCACCAGTTTGCCTGTGTGGGGCAGAACTGGTTTTACAGGGAGGAGAAGGCAGCTGGAGATTCCTTGGCAGTTGCCAGCTTGAGTGAGTGGCAGTAATTTTGGGATGATCTGAGCCTGTTCAGGATAGGAGCAAGAATTCACCGGGCACTTCACTGGGAGTTGCTCACACTTTTCAGGTGGCCATGTGGGCTGGTACTTCTGACGAGGGCTTGCAAATTAAGGGCAACAGGAAAAGCAGTGGAGGACATACATACAGCTTAGTCCAGGTGAAGGTGCACCTGTGGGAACGGCAGCAATGAGTAGGGAGAATAGGGAGGTGGTTTTTAAACACATGAATTCTCTTCTGAGAACTCTAAGATACTAAAATTTCATCAGCGATCAGGAAAATGTTTGGAATGAGCCATTTGGATACATTGCTTCAAAGTAACAGAGCCTAAAAACTTAATGTGAATAAGGAAAAAAAAAAAGGTGAGGCAATTAATGGTCAGAAGTACAAGAAATGAATGAACATGTCCCAACTATAACCTTCTTTTTCCAAAGATCTGACGTTCTGGAATTTACTCCCACCATGGCTCATGAAAGGAAAATCCCAGGCCTGTGCACCCAGCTTTCCCTTTGGGATGGTGAGAAACACCAGGGCGAATCACTTTGTTGTAAGAGCGCGAGCCTTCCTGACATAAACATTCCCCACTCCTGAAAAGCAGGCCTTGAATTTCTCACTCTTTTCCCGGAGAGAACAGCCTTCAAGCTGCGAAGTGAACGCGTTCCAACTGCTCCTGGAGGCACCTTGCAATTCTCAGTGTCAGCTTCTTTAAATTCAAACTTTAACTGCTTTTTCTTTTTTTTGTAACCTCCCCAGTTCCACATTGTCAAACATCCCTCGACTGTCTTTTGTTGCAGATGGGTTTGCGGCCACCCAGGAAAGGACCGTCCTGTGCTGGAAAGCAAGGACTGACAACAGCTGAACCCTATGTGGCATGGCAGGAACCTGTGTGTGATTAAATACAATTTAGGGAAGATCCACAAACCGTTTATGGTACGTCTACTATACACACAACCCATATTGCTGAGAAAACTCACAGATTAATCACAGCCCTTCCTCTCAGTCCATCTCTGAAGTCTGGACCACACTTTTCCTGCCAGAGGCAGGACTTTTTAAGATGCCAGCTCAGCCTTCGGCTGCAGCAGCCCATGCTGCCTCTAACAGACCTCATGGCACAAGGGGAAACACAGGCTCCTGTGGAGCAAAGAGAAATCCAGAACACACAGCACCTTTGCAAAATCCCTCAATACTCTTCAGGGACACGTCCAGCAAGAGGAAAATGTCGGCCAGCCGTGAGTACAAAGCTAGTGGTATTTCACTCAGTTCTGTCCGTACAATTCTTTATCGGGAGTAATTTGGAATGTGACTTGATAGAGAACAGACTCGAGCTGGGAACGACAGAGCTTGGTTAGTTTAAATAACAAAGGTATTTCTTCTTTTTTATTCCTAAAACTTGAGACAGGCGTTAGAAAAGCCTATTCTGTTTTCTGCTCTGTTTTCCATCTTTGTGCAGTTCTCCTAGCGTAGGTTCTGGCTGAAGATGGAAACAGATCACTTCATGAAAGACAGGCTGCGAGAGATCTGTAGTCTGATCTGAAAGAGAACCCAGAGAAACAAAAGAGCTACCAACTACAACGGCTGCGAGGAAATTATGTCTGAAGCAAACGAAGTTTCCAGGGTGAAGAAAGAGAAGCTGCGGGCACTGGCCCCACCACCTCACCATCTACTCACAGTGTGGAGGCAGGGACTAGATGAAAGGTACAGAATGGTACAGGAGACCAATAATCTGAAATAAAGGAGGCAAAATCAACTTCTAAAGAATTTTGTGCAAATCACTCTCTTCATGCCTTATTTCTTTATCTTTTCCGTGGGAAGACTAGCATAAGCCCTCTGTCCTAAGGGTGCTGTAATTATAAATACATTAAAATTGAGAGACATTTAAACAGCATGCCAATGGATCAAGGTAAACACAGAAGACAGATAAGGGCTTAACTTTTTTAACTTACTCTCCTCTTAAGAGAGGAATCCATAGGCTTGTCTGTAGCCACGGAAGGACACTGGCACTTGTCTTCACATCCAGAAGAGCTTCCACTGAGGACAGTCGCTATTTCAGTTTTTTGCTAAAGCTGGAAAATCTTTCCTATTTAGCATGACTTCTGAAAAGAAAATAATGTAGTTCACTAGAAAGTGGGAACCCGCTCCCCCTGGGTGTTCTTCCTTTCGAGTATTTGCTCATACTTCTGTGGTCGTTTTTGCTAACAGTGTCCTTTTCATCAGTGTTCTTCTCTGAAGAGATTCATTCATAATATTCTCATTTGGGTACACACACATTCGCCCCCTTGGCACTTCAGAAATCCGCAGTTCCATTCATCCCCCGGCACACACATCAGAAGGCTGTTTAAAAAGCCCCAGGAAGTTTGCTCAGACGCGCTATTTTAGGAGGCTTGGACTGGGGCTTGGAATTTTACAATATTTAGAGGATTTGGCACCACAGCTATTTCCACACCAGGACATGTGCGCTGTCGGAGCGCGTACCGTGGAGCTCGTGAGAGAGGAATAAGCAACCTGCAAGCTCAGAGATAAAGAGGAAGGCCCATGAAATGCTTGAGAGTAAATATTTTGGGGAAGATTGACCCAGTTGGCCAATGGCCTGACCCTGGAGAGCGAGGCAGGCTGGGATGCTGGGGACCCATCTGCTGCTCTGCCACCCGTCCTGTGCCCTGCAGGGAGGAAAGGCCAGGGCATACAGAAAATGTTAGCATGTCCCACGATGGGTTACAACAGAACAAGGAGGTGGCAGTGGCCACTCTACCAGCTTCATCTTCCTCACTCAACAGGGAACCTGGGACAGCCTGCTCAGACACAACCAATTGACTTCAGGGAGCGGCACCAGGGACACTATTCTTAATAAACAGTAATTTCTGCCACTCGGTTCCTCTCCATGGGCTCCTTGCAGGGTCCATGGTTTATGAAGCATCCCCTGACTCGCCTCAGGTTTCCACGTACTCAGTATCTGCAAGCCCTTAGGAAAGAGGCCTGGCACTATAACCTGGGGACCCATCAGGAATATCTGCAGAAGAATATTTTCCAAAGTAGGTAGCTGCAAGTCCCCACTATGGCTGGGCTGTTCTGCCTTCTCAATTTTCAGAGAAAAAGTGGCATTTCTCATATGCTAGTTCTCCCATAGGAGAACACGGCCCATACTCCACATACATGAGACATAGCTATGGGTGATGAAACCCACCAAACAGACCTGCATCTTGCAGAAGCCCAACAGCAGCTTGTCTCCAAAGCCTCCCCTTTCCTTCTGCCACGCTGGAGGGTCTGCTGCTTCTCAGATGACCTCAGAACACACAGTTTTTAGATAGCTTACTTAACTGCTCTCTGACCTCAGCTTTACCCCGCTGAAGGAAGAAGTTTAGCAGGAGAGGCTCTGGAGGGACAGAGCTTGTACTCCACAGCTTTTCTTCCAGTGACCCTTTGGTAGCCCTTACACTGGGGCTGGAGATCTCCCCGTATCCTGTTGACTGTGCTTCATTGGCCTGACAAAGCAGCACATCCTTCCTGAACCTGTGAACCTTTGGCCAGACCCTCCTCTTTAGAGCTCCAGGATACAGGCATTAATAAAGCCCGATGGAACTGCCACGATGGGCTTGATGTCACTGAAATTTGGCTTTGCAAAATGTCATTCTGTTCTCCTGGGACAGGTATCTGAAGCCAGCACCTTCACTAAAAGCTGCTACGCCATCCACAGCAAAACCAGCAGAGGTTTTAGGCAGAAGCTGTTGGGTTTATTCTGACTTTCTGCAAAGGCTAGAGATGTATCAAGCCCCAGTTTGCGAAGCAGCACCTGGGATCAATGCAAAGCTTTGTCACAAGTGGCTCAAGGTGTGAGACTCAGGTTTGCCTCCCACAGAGAGCTGGATTTTTGTCAGGCTGATAACTGTTTATGCAGTAGTAAATATTTTCATGCTCCATCTGTTTATACCTTCATGTCACTTCAGAAATATTTGTTGGTTTTTTTTTTTTTTTTAAATCAAACATACCGGGAAAGCTATATAGCTCTGTGTGTTGCTTCACAGTTTGACAGAGAAAACATGACCTAGGAGGGTAAAAAGTCTGAGAAGTGAGCTGTGATTGCTTTAGCAGGAAGGTTAATTAAATAAAATTCCTCAAGATCTAATCCCTCCCGCCTAGCTCCCACTTGCCTTTTGTGACTGCTCTGCGTGTTTCGGTCTACCCGCTGAGAAGTGCTTGGAGAGGATAATGCTTGGAGCCCTCCTGCCCTACATCCACTGACTTTGAGGAGGATGGGAAAAACACCTTTGAACAATTTTTTTTCTTCAGTCCTAATACACTTACTAGCAGTAAACCTCTTCAGTAAGATGGTGGCTGATTAATGGGCGTTTTGGCTTTGATGAGTCATCCGAGATGAGAGCCTGAGAGGCATCTAGGTGGCTGTAAACTGGATGAACTGGGGAGGAGAAGTCTTACACAATTATGTCGTGGTGAAAGGAGAACCAGGGACCACAAGGCAGAAGAAAACAAAAGGGCTTGAAACTCAAAGAAAATTAGAGGGGAAAAAAATGCAGAGAAAAACAAATGGGCTCTTCATATTTTAAGCAATCTAAGATCTGACCCAGTTTCATCAATAGAAAGATACCCGGGGAGTTCCATAAATCTTTTAGTTAAAAAAAAAAAAAAAAGGCATTTTTACTACATCTTGAGTAGATTAATCCCACAGCAAGAAGTATAATCTTTGTTTTCCAAAATCTTATCCCTTCTTGAGAAATTTTTAAAACAGTATTAGATCTTGATGGGGAGAATCAGATGATCTCAGCCCTGGACCAGCATCTGATTTACAGCATCCAAAATGATCGAGATTATTCTCCTGCAGATGTGACCTCAAGCATTTTTAAGATATGCAGCCATCTATGAATTCCACATCTAAAAAGGAAAAGTCACAGAAAGAGACCACCATCGTGACTCGCTGCTCTCAAATCTCCCTTGCAAAATAATAGATGTCTCTCTCCCTTCCCAAAAGATGAGTCACAATTTTCTGATGTGGGCCAGAAATCTGCCCTCCAATTCTCAGAAAATGGTGTTTACAGCACTGCAGTATCTAATGATTCAGGAATTGCAAGGCCTCTGCGAGAGAAACAGAAAGGGCTGCTACACCCAGGTTACGGGCAAATAGCATGAACCCTGGGGAGAAGACGTCCTTGTGGATGAATGTGGGGATGAGAAAACAAAGCTGCAAGGATTGCTCTTGATAAGGCACAACCTCTGTGTTTTCCCTGCGACAACCACACACTTCCACAGGGATAACAGGAATTCACGTGGTAACAGAAGCTAACTAATATCTATTTTGAATAATTCCCAGTTTTTTATGCCTCCAGGAACTTCTTCAGAAGGTGCCTTAGCAAACAGGTACTTCTCTTTCGTCAGTAAATCAGAGTATGAAGCGCACAGGGAAATCAGCTCCCCAGGAACTACTGTTGGCAGGAGTCACAAGCAACATCTGCCCCGCTACATTGTCTTCTCCATCAGCCTCCTGAAATTAGGTTTGACTTTGCCAAAAGGAGCCTGCAGGTACCCTTGTCAGCTCCAGAGGCAGGAGACAGCAATGGCGCTTTAATGACCCACTTAAAAGTAATGAAACAGCCATTTATCCTAATTGGAGGAACACTAATTATATCAGAAAGTGGCTCCCTCTTAGATGGCGGAGTGCAAACGCTATCTAATCAAACTTAATGAATAGGTAAAGTATCCAGACAGAGCATCTGTGCATCACTCACACGTTCCTGCAAACAGAAAAATTAGCCTGTAGGGAACTGATCTGAAAATGGAGGTTTTAAAACAGAAGGTTAATGATGGTAGTTGAATACCTGCGCTTTATCTAAAACCAAAGTTTGCATCATGAGCCTCAAGGGACGTTTTCATTTTTTGAAAGAAATGAAGGTAGCGGAAGGGCGGCTGGAACACGGGGGGGACACCCAGCATGGAGGGGCTGTGGTGGTTACCGGGAACACCCGAGGGACTCCCAGTCTTCACTCATGGGCTACGGAGGAGAAGGTTTCAGACAGCCTTTGAGTAAAGCCTCCGCTGCTGCTAAGCCACAGGGGCAAATCTTATGCTGAAAGGTCTTTGTTTTCTCTCTAATTGGCTCCCGGGGAGCAGAAGAGGGAGGCCTTTGGCACTGCTGCTGGGAGGGAAAGGTCAGTCCCAGTATCTTCCCAGCCAGGCAGTCTGGGGTGCAGCAGAAGCAAAGCCTATGGCACAAACCGCCTCATGTCCTTCAGCATCAGTCCTTCAGGTCAACAACGGGGTGGCTCGTGTCAGGCTCTGGGTGAGAACCCCTCTGCCAGGAGAGCAGTGGTTTAGGTCAAGGGCTGGGAAGGGACAGAGAAGAGGGATGAGTGAGCCTGGAGAAGGCATCGGAGCCCAGCACTCCTGGAAGAGCAGGTTTTTACTAGCTGGATCTTGCCTTCAGCAATCACGGGGATGTACAAATGGATTTGTACGGAAGTGAGCTGGGCTTTCCATGGGCTGCTCACTGTCAGGAGCTCAACACCTATGAAAAAAAAATTAAAACGTTGCTACCTCTTTAAAAAAAAAAAACAAAACCTCTAACGAGGAATAGCAGTGAATTGACAAAATTGAAACCTCTGCCAAGGAAAAAAAAAAAGCCATCAAAACTTGGTCCTGTGAGCAAGATACAATGTTAAAGTCAGAAAACATTTACCCTCAAGCCGCATTAGGCAGAGCCTTAAAATATTAGCAGAACTGGCTGCGTGGAAGTCATGCGAACAGCGCGAGTTTTATATACTGAAGATGCCAAGTAAACACCCAAGTGTTGACCAAACAAGTACTGCACTGACAGCCCAGCTGAAAAAAAAAAAACAGCCATGAGGGATGTAATAAAACTCCGAGCAAAACGTGTTCCCGGCCAAAAACCCCAAACAAACCCCAACAACTCGGGATAAAAAGACATTCACAGTCTCTGAATGCTCACTGCGATTAGACATAAAAGCCTCTTCAACTTATCTTGGGCTGTACTTTCCTCTTAATGTCAAAGGATGCCCTGCCGCTTAGGGAGATGTTTGTACCCTCTCGTGGGAAGCCAGAGGCTGCAGATAAGGGAGCTGTCTTTGGAAGAAGGGAGCTTTAAAGGCTTGGGAAGATAGCCTTCATTATCAGCCAACCCTCTATTAGGTTGGTGAGATTCCTGTTTGATTTGGCTGCCGTCTCTAAGCCTCCAGTTCCTGCCCTAGCTTTTAAAATAGAACAAGATCTCCCCGCAGCTGAAAAAGGGCAAAGGGTGGAACGTGTAAATAGCAATTAAAACAAAAATCTTGTTTTTAAAAAAAACCCTCCCCTAAAAGATACTCTGTGCTCCTCCCTCGTGGCCAAGGCTGGCAGGCTGGCAAAGCTGAAAGTGCCACACAAACCAGTTGCAGTTAAATGTCACTTGTCTAGATATGTGACCGACTGTGACCGACACCGCAATCCTGACATCACCCTTCCTTGCTCTCACGATTAGGGAAGGTCCAGCCAAAAGGACAGACTCCTGGCCCGGGGTTCATGAGTGCTGGGGCTGTCCTGGCTCTCCCACCTACCTGCCAGGTAATTACCTTGGAACATCTCTGGTACTTTACCTTTCTGAAGTATTTTTGAGATTTATAAGTAAGAAGTTCTGGATTAGGTAGTACTACACATTCTTACTATCCATAGTTTTTGTTGCGTACAGGTTGCTACGTCTACATAGAAAAATTAAAGAACTAAGCAAACCCAACTTGGTTTGGGGAATAAGAGCCCCTCATAGTCAGGCTTGTGCTTCGCAGGAACACGCTCAGCTCCCATTTCTCTTTCATGTTTGGTGACCTTACCTCATCTGTTTCTCAGTTTTTCACTGTACTGTTATAAATCATGACTTTCTTGTCTCTCAGCATTTCAATCAATATATAAAATGGCAGGTTAGATAGCTGCTACTCTCTCAGTGTGCACTAATGCGATTTCATAATGCAATTTCATTTTGCAGAGAAAGAATCAGAGGAGCTATTACTGAAACAGGAAGAACCGGGTAATCGATCAAGGACACTTCAAAGCCAAATTCTTTGAGTTTTGAGTACCGTATTTGGCTTTGGATGATACCTAAGTGGCTTCTGTGATTTCCACTCCATTTGCACACACTAGGAACCAAGACTATTTCCCAAAGCTAAGCACATACGCAACTGACTGAGGACGAAGAGGGTTCACGGGATGGTTAAGTGCCAGTACCTCAGGAGATCAGTTAAGTCACGGAAGTTTTTCAGCACCTATAATTTCTTTTTATATAGCACTAGTATCCTGTGGAAAAAGTCACACTCCAGCCCAGGCTTCTGCCTCATTTCCAAGCAACATCTGACAGATGGGATGAATCTAAACTAACACCTATCTCCAAGGATGTCAACACTGGATAGAGATCTTTGAAGAGGTGCGAGGTGTGGAACGGAATCAGCTACAGAATTTTGAGGAATAATTAAATAATTCATACGGGAAAGAACCCCACTCTGAAACTCAATGATACGTGTTTGAATCTGTGCTCCAACAGAAGACAAACCCAAAGACATGTTTTTTCCCCAAGGACTGGGTGGACACACCAAACACCTCAGTGCAAAATACAAGCCATTTTCTGTGATAGCAGTGTCACTGTATGGTCTTGATGACCTGCCTCTTTCCAACTTGTAAAAGTTTTTGCTTCATAGGAAGGACGGTTTGCTTTTAGATTTTAAAAAGTTATCTTATATTAAAAGTTATATCTTATAAAAAATTATCTTATCAGGTTCTTATAACACCCCTAATTTCCAAGTATCTTTGCTAAGCAAAAGGTACTTGGAAAAGGTATCATACTTGGGAAAAAAAAAAAGGTTATCACACTTGGAAAAGGTATCATAAACAGTTTTTGTGTGACACATGGAAATAAGCAAAGAAACAGAACTACCTATTATTGGGACAGACTAATTTGAGATTAGAAGAGAAGGAAATGGAAATAGAAATTAAGGTATACAGCAAGGGAAATTGGCACAATGCTATATGAACATCCTGATGAGAATCAAACCCGCCCAAATAAACACAGAGTGATCGCTGAATTTTTTAAGCACTGGTAGGCCAGTGCTTGAAAGAGGATGTAACTTTTCCTGAGAGAAAAGAAGGAAAGGAGGTGAAGGATTCTGGAGATCCAGTCATCTCCAAGTAGCAAATTCATCAATATGGGAGAAAGAAAGGCATTTTTCTTCAAATTCTACGGTGCTAAAATGAAGAGGAATTTAGACTTCACTGGAGCTGAATTTTATCTGTGGGGACTCTCTGTGTGGGGACTCGTGTTGCCCCATGTGCCTAATGGCACGGCAGAGCTGAGTCTGGGGAGACACTGATTTTAATCAAGTTACCTGAAGAAGCCAGCGTAGAAGGTATCTTTACCTTGAGGTGACAGCGCTAAAGACTCCTCAGACACTGTCACCCAGAGACAACATCAGCCTGGGCCTTAAAGCAGTGAGGGTTATGTAGGCAATTTGACACGGGCATACCTGACATTCCTCCCAAATTGGAATGAAAAGACCAGCCTGTGACTTATACAAAGGGGAGACAAAGCTGCACAAAGGCCAGGGGCAGGAAAAAGATCAAAGTTCTTAAAAAGAACCAGCTATCCTTATCAGATTGAGGCTTTTTTTTGTTCTTCTTCATTTCAGGAACCATTTAAAATATTAATTTCCAGCAAAATTCTCATTGTCAGAATCATCTTCCTAAAAAAAAATGAAACCCTGGATTAAAGAAGCTTCAGGTTTCTTGCCCTTTTTAAGTTGATTTCCTTTATCGCTTTTCCTCTTCTTTCACTTTTTCAGTGGCAAAATAAAAAAATTCAGAGAGAGAGAGAGAAAAACTCAAGCAGCCACAAAGAAACCTGGACACCTCCATGCAAATGCTGGTGAAATATTTTGAATTAATAAGGTGTTATGCCGTATGCAAATGCCTTCAACATTAAAACATTTTTAAAGATCATTTTTCTACCGTCATTACTTCACGAGCCCTAAAATAACACTTGGAGTTTTACAAAGCATTTCAAGATTTTCCAAACTGCACTTGAATAAAATCGTAGCAGTAACAGTTTAAACAAACAATAATCCTGGAGGTCGGAGCCCCTGGATTCAGGGATCACCCAGCATCGGCTTGAAAAGAAAGTGCCTAACACGACTGTTTATTTCTTATTCTCTCTCCAGCTTCTCTTTTAAAAGATAGGATTTACAGGAGTAGAGGGCTCACCGTCCTCCTCGTGCCCTGTGCTGGATGGCAAGAACAGAACTAGCACTGGCTACTGCCAATCCATGGCCAGATACAGCCAGAGATGGCAATTTCCAGGGTCAATAAACAGGGTTTATTTCTTTAAATGGCTAAATTCCTTGTATTTGTGTTCTCCTTAGGAGTTTTCTGGTTCAGTCATCTTCTGAGGTTTTCACTTAAAGTGTGAACCTCCCAAATACTGAGATTTCTGACAACTCCACGCTCATCCCAGGACTGTGATTCTGCTAATTCTCTCCAGGCTGCTGGAAAGACAAGGTGGAGCAGCAATCGGTCAGAAAGACACAGTTATTTTCATCTCCTCTGCAGCTGATATCTGAGAAGAGCATCTCAGGGAGGCCCTAAGGGCAACAAGGACTTTGATTGACTCCAGAAACTGCTTTCTTAGACAAGTTGCTCTCTTGGCAAAAATTTAGAACAAATTCTTGAGCTGTAAAGGCTGCGGGAAGGCTTGGACTTCCTGCCTTACTTGAACAGATATTGTTTGTGCTGTATTTTGGGCGATTTCCCCACCACCCACAGCAACACCACTTAAAATTTCCTGATGGCATGTCAGTAGGTTGCATGTTTAAAGCCTCTCATTGTTCATAATATCAATATAATTATCATACAAACACAATATTAAAGAACTATTTCAAATCCTATTAACTTAGGTACCGACAGGAAGAGGAAACCAGGGCAGGAAACCCCTGTGATTACTGTTAGGCATTGCCTGTAACATCACTCACACCGCATCAGTGCTCTGTCTTCCTCGCCCTCCCTCTCTCCTCAGCTGGGATATCCTCTGGCAGAGCCAGCTCAGAGAACAAAAGCTGGGTTAGACACTGGCATGAATAAGAATAGTACCTAATATTGCACTAGCTAATGAAGAATGTCCAGAGATATCACCCGTCATGCTTCAAGGGGGTAAGCTGATCACCAGCTGAGGTCAAGCAAAAATAGCTTCCCCACCCTCACCCGCACAGCGCTTCAGTCTAATTGCAATGGGAACACAAAACCTTTTTTTTTTTCAAACATCCACAACTGGAAGCACTGGAAAGAAAACACTTGACCAGTCAACTCACTGGCCTCAAGAATTCCCATGGCCGTACAAAAAATAGAGAGGGTAGCAACCCGGAGCAAGGTAACACAGGGATTTTGGCTTTCCTGGCGAAATGCAGGCAGAGGGGCCACATACAGCTCTTTGCTGCAACTCATGGCAACACGTTAATGGGTGTCTGCTGAGATACTGTGGCTACTTCATGGCATGTCTGAGTATTCACCAAGGACCCACCCCACAGTACTGTGTGCCCTGTTGAATTCTAGTTATCCTCATCGCTGGTCCCGCAAGGTCAAACTGCCTTCGTTAAATCTGGCAGCTCTTCCTAACTCAAATCCAACACATTAAAGTCCACTACTCAACAAGACAGTAACACACGCTCTCAGATGAGGCTCAGCTAGCCTGTCTCTACGTACATCCCTTTTATTCCTCCTTCTGTCAACATTAAATACTCCTCTGAGGAGCCAGTTCTGCCTCTGCTTTATTTACCAGGCAGAAGGAAGATTTATCTGTCTGCCAGTGCTGTAGATCTAACCCATAATCTGAGAATTAGGCTTGTCTTTTCATTTCACACATCATTTTTAATAAGAATAATCATGCAGTCACAGTGGAGATGTAATTTATGAGGCAGGGCCTCCTCCTGGAGCTGTGCAAATTCTGAATCAGGAGTAGTTAATACGTATATTAATATCCTGGCTCTCCCTACTTCTTGTATCTGTTCTTCTCTGGTAATATCCTTGCCTTCCAGAGTTGACCTTGTACTTAACTGTAAATCCTGGAACACCCACAAAAGGCTGCAGAAGCAACACAGAACCAAAAATGCCAGACAACCAAGCCATCTGCCTTATGTTGGCATTCTCTTCGCTGTAGCCCTATTTGCAATATTGCAAAAATCAGGCAGGTCTGTAGAGCCTGGCAGGCTTCCCTCCTGAAGGTCAACATCCAGCGGGGAAATATTTTAGTAGAGAAAGGGGCAGATGGGAAAAGATTTAGAGACGCAAGAATGAAGTTCACAATTTCAGTACCCAAGTATTAAAAGGCTCTCTAAGGCAGCTCTGAAACGTATCCTCTGGGAGTTCTCATTCTGGATTCATCTAATATCTTTCGGGAGGTTTTTCCTTGTCAGTCATCAAGAGAACGGGTTTGTCTGGGCTGCGTGTCTCGTCTGGTCCTACAAGAACGCAGCAGCCACAGTCACACAGAGATTAATATTCGGGTTCTAACGTGGCTGAAGCATGATCCATTTATTGCTTTGAAAACTAAATCAGTGCTTTAAATCAGTATTGGAACTAAATGAGAAGGAGCAGAGAGGAGGCTTCAGATGCCTACTGTGGTCTGGAGCATGGAGAAGGCAGGCAGGGAATCGCATGCTGTCCCCAGTCCCTGAGTCATCTTCAAACCCAGCTTTAGATACGACAAATGGCAGTAAGACGATCTGGAGGCGATGAAGGAATTGGCATTATGTGGCCACATTCTTCGCTTAAGGGAAGAAAGGCCAAACTTTCTTAGAAAGCTGGAAGTGAAAGATGACATTTTTAGAAACTAATGTAAACCCGAGCTTCCTCAAGTAAAACGTGCTGACATGTCTCAAAGCTTCAGCTGGCCTAAATTCCGTAAGTAAAAAGAACAAGATTTATTTATTTATTTTTAACAGCCTCAACCTTTATCACCAGATCTAACCTTTAAAGAAATCTGGATTGATGCCTGCTTCTTTATTTTATATTTTTATACACACACTTACATATATGTATATGATTCTAGGACTTTACCAGAAAAAACTGTTTCCCACTGGAAAGCACTCACTTCATTTCTTCTTACAAGAAAGGATGACTGTAAATTCCAGGGCCAGAGAGGGTTTTTTCAAAATGGGAGTCAAACGAAGGCTGCTATGTGTAAGTACAGGGGCTTGCAAGAAAACTGCTGATCTCTAAGAAGAGCAGTAGATCATCTGTATTTCCTGGCCTCTGTATTTACATGCCACAAGACTCTGAACTGGGAATCCAGTATTTTAGTTTACAAAAAGCACACAAGTTTTCTGACTTTTTGATGACTATGCATACTGCACACAGAAAAGGTATGACCAGGTACCCTGGGTGAGTGCTGTCTGCTGCCAGAGACTAAGCTCCCCGCCTTGTCCTCTTAAAACCCACACAAACAAATAAGAACAATAGATTAGTCAACTGAATGAAGCCTCCCCGAGCCAGCTGATGGCTGACTGTCAGGAGGATGGTGAAGGGATTTAAAGCATCAGCAGGGGGAGAATAAGAGACAAGAGCACTGGGCCCAGGGACTATGGTAACCACTGAGTCTACCCGACCACAAAAGAGGAAACCAGTTACCCAGAAACAGAGGTGCTCTCTTCCTAAAAGGCAATTACTGAGGATTAGTGTATAGAATGACTTCCAACAGAAGTCAACATTGACTTAATGGCTTGATTTCCTACTGCAGACCACTGCATGGCACAGAGATACCCGTGGTGGCTTGAGTGCTGAGGAACAGGATAAATAAGCCTGGCTTGTGTTGTCCCCACTCAGCTCCTTTGGTGGCTACGGGGAGCAGGGCAGGTATCTCGGGTAGGGCTGTCCCCACTTCCCTTTGCCTGGTCAGATACAAAGATTCATGGAAATAAGCAGCCCCTTTGCCAAGCTTGGTGCCTCACAGAGGACAGAAATATTTTACCTGTTCCCGTGCTTGTCCAACTTTCCCATATTATTCCAGTTTCAGGCTGCAATCCACCTGTACGTTAGCCAGCGGGGAAGAAAGAGACTATACTGCAGCGTTAGCCAAACAGACATCGCAACTTCTGGAAACCTTCAGAGGGCAATATTCCAAGTCAGGTACGATTCACTGCTCCTAAATTAGGATCTTGGGCTCTCTAGATAGTCTCTGGGAAGAGACACGGGTGCTTCATCCAGAAGGTTGTCCCTGGGTTGGATGTCTGAAGACGGCAGTGGGAGTACAGCTCCGATTACTGTTACGCAGTCGGCAGCTTCCTGTCCCACATTTAAAATACCACTGTATTACCACTGAAGTTTGTAATTCCCTAATTAAACATCAGTCACCTTTTACATTCTATTGTTTGCTACTCTGTTTAAGTACTTATTACTCTGAGGTCATAGAAGTTATTGTAGTCTCAAATATTGTGGTTTACACGCATTTTTAAGACATTTACCCCCTCTGTATCATATACAAGAGTATTTCAATGCAAATAAGGATTTGGAGTATGTCCATCTCCCTCGCCCACTCCATCTTAACTAACTGCAGGTTAAAAATATGTATCTATATGGTTCTATACGTTATGTATCTATGTTATCCAGTGCACTTACTCAGGTGCCTCAAACGCTTGCATCCGGGCTTGAGTATCTTGCAGTTAAAATACATTAGTTCAAGTCCCGTATTGCTTCTCAGCTGGGAATGCTGAAAACACCCAGTTGAGTAACACTCGAGTGATAATCTTTGTGATGCCACCTTATTTTGGTAAGGTGCGTTTGGCATCTCTCCCCAGTGCCGCTATCTCCCGTATTCAAACTCCTCTGGAAAGAGACACTGCCTAGAAACGTCAGAGGACAGTTTCTCGAGTTGTCGTGCGCCAGCAGCCTGCTCTTCACCTGGGACACCCTAAACCAGGAGCTTTAAAAAGTCCTTATGGAGTGGAGAAAGCAGCAGAGTTTACCCCCCCGGCCAACCACTGCAATCCCAACATTCTTCCATTTTACGTTGTTTTGCTTAATACTCCCAGGGTTACTTCAAGTTTCTTTGTTACGCAGGTAACGCTACATGAGAGAGGACGAGAGGAAGTCGTTATCTGCCATTTGTTACAGAATTCATAATGCTTACCTTTGTGAAGATTATCCTCTTTCAGCGCTACGCCAAATAAAACACCTCCAAATCACGGAACTACCGCTGGAGGTACTCAAACTGGTGTAACAGCACTCTCTATTTCTGCCCCGTTTAGTAGGGTAATACCGCCCGGAACTGTTAAAGAGCTGACAGATCATACTCCCTTAATGCACATAAAGCTTCTCTAATAAGAAAGGATCAAAGAGATTATGCGACACAACTACACAAACTGGATTTCAGAAACTCAAGAAGACGGGAATCGGCAAAAGCAGAGGCAGGCCTGCTGCACGCAGCTTTAGGAATACATGAAAAACAGGGAACATCGGGTTCCTCTCCTATAGATTAATGTCAAAATGAGGCCCGTTTGACACTCAAGACATTCAGTACTGCCTCAGGAAAGAAATCAAGCTATTAGGGCATCTAAGAAAAGCCCTGATGTCAGATGAGACGGAACCAGAACTAAGAGCACAGACCAGAAGAAAGGGTGAATAAAGGGCTGGGGCGGCTTTGCTGCTGCGACGGCCACGAATTCAAGTTTGATCAGATTGAAAAAAGCACACACTAGGGAAAAGGTCTGATGTTCAGCCACGCCGTATCGACCCCTTGGGAAATATTTGGGACAATACTATTGTACGTAATAAAAATAGACACTGAAAACATAAATTTTAAAAATGTAGATTAAAAAAATACATATTTAAACTGACTATTTTCGTAAGAAAAAGCGAAGGCGAGTATCTAACCTTGTACTGCAGGATGGCACCGACAGAACTCTCCGCCCAAAGCCCTGCTAAACCCACCTTGCCGTGCTGTGAGACTTTCCAGCACTCAGCTCACGCGCCTTCCCTTGCCCGCTCCTGCTCATTTTTACCTGGGCTCTCAGGACGCCCACGGGTTCCACGAGTTCTGTTTTTGCACATAAATATCTCTCAGAAAATGGATTTGGGGCGATGCTAAGGCGTACTAGGAGTTTGTATGGGAGCCAAGAAGTGGGCAGTTGTGATACACCCCTCCTTCTTATAACAACACAGCTCCAATAACTCCAATCAACTCGCTTTTGGTTGATCCCATTAAAGCCGGAGTGGAATTATTGCCCCGGCTTCTTTTCTTTGCTGCAAAAAGAACTCCTCCCTCCAGCGGGGAGGGAAGGGGAGAAGAGGTGGCCGATGCCGTTATTGCCCTACTGGCTGCTGTCACAGCAGGGTGACTGCAGGTGACCTCGGGCTGGGCGAGGGGGGACGAGCAGAGGTGCCACCTCCTTAGTCACCCTGAGCCAAGCCCTTCTCACTCATCGTTCACTCCTCCTGAAAATGACTTCAAATAAACGCAAACTCAGTAATAATCTTAGCGCATCATCCATTTTAAGATTTAAACCGTGATGTTTCCTATTATTAAATACTATATTACGCAGAAGACGTGGCTTGGGTCACATTTTTAAGGGTCTGACGTTACTCAGTTTATATTTCAGTCACACTGTTTTCCCAGGATCGGGGCTCCCTAACGTTGTCAGCGTTACTAAAGAGTCGGTTATGAATAACCCGCTCCTTTCCTGAGCTGGGGAGAAAGGGGCTAGAATTGCTATTAAGATAAATCTATGGACAATTTTGGTTAAGGCTTTACAAGGATTTAAGAAGGTTTGTTTAGGCCTCAAAGCAAAGCCATCCATCTGCTCCAACGACTCGCTGCTGGAAGAGTTGGACTTCTAACACTACCACCACTGGGGCCGGGCTGCAGCAAGAAGACAAGCCAGCACTGATTTTAACTTTAACAGTTTGGGAACTAGACTCAACATACATTTTTAACGAAGAGAATTTAAACAAAAGCAACCACTGGCTGCTTCTCTGGAATATGTCTACCCATCTGCAGGTAAAGTGACATTTACCAAAACCTTAAAAAATGGAATCCCAGCCAAAGTTGGACACACTACCCTCAGTACAGTTCAGGAATTGACTAAAAATTGTGTGTCTGCAGGAAGCACCTGAGTCTGTGCAACTTTCTGAAGGGGAGACCTTTAGGAAAAACACTGGGAGCGTAAGCTGCCAAGTGAAGGGAAAGAGGGAAGTCAAGAGTCCTTCGACGTGTAAGACTGCTTAGTGTTGAGAAGTTACAGCACAGAAGTACCTAGAAGCTGCAGCCTCTCTGAGCCGTGCACAGTCTATTTCACAGGCTCTCCAGACCTCGGAGATCTTATTCTGATGAAGGGAGCGAAGCAGTGAGACACACAGAGACCAACCTGACCTACAGCACAAACAGCCACAGGGGAACAACGCAGAAGGGAGGGCAGTTCTGCGATGGTGCCACTGGACCCAAATTCAGGAGCCCGTGGAGGCGTGTTATGAACTCAGAAAAACCACTGCCTTTCCTCCAGCCTCCCTTTATAGACTGAGCTTGTTTTCTGCAAAGGCTGTGGGAACAGGCAATATTAGCAGTACGGTGTCCCAACTCGCCATCGTAAATCAGATGCTAGATGGAGACACGCTCTGGGTATTATTGGCAGAAGTAAAATTTAATATAGCCTGCCAGCACGTGGAAAAAATTTAAGGTCCGATTCAATGAAGTCAGTGTGATTTTGGCCTGAATCACCCATCTGCTACCTATATTAAGTAGTATAACATTCTCTATATAAATAAAATATACTCGATTTTGATCGCGTTTGACATTTCTTACAGCGCTAAAATTTTTGTCATTTGTCAACCTGTATTTTTAGGGCTCTCTTGGACTGACTGCCAGGCTCCATCTGGAAAAATCGGAGGTGTTCCCAACCCAAAGCATTTCATAGCAATTCTCCCACATCAGTTAAAAAAAAGGATCAAATTTAAGTGATTTCAGATGACCGTAAAAAAAAGATGGATTTTAACTTTCTTAAAGCCCCAAAACAATGAAATAGTTAATTATTAATATATATTTTTTCCTCCCTCTCACGAGTTTCCTGGAGATAGAGTACTGAATAGACTCATCAGCCTTCAGCTGCTGCTGGAACCAGCTCCTGTTCTTTTCCGCTCCCCGGGAGTCGCACTGGCGTGACTTTAGAGGCTCTGCATTACACCGACGTCGATGGGGCGCACACACGGTGCTACGTACACGAATGCAAACTCCTCTGTTTCAGTGGTTGCTCCTGGTCCGGCTAAGGAATTTGGAAAGAATAAAGTAAGTCAGCAGGGAGGCCGAGGGCAAGGTCACAAAAGGCAGATACGACAGCGACGCTGTTGGCTAGCCAAGTACATTAGCTCATTTTAATCTTTTCTAGCAGTGCATTACATCACAACTCCTTATCTGCCCCATTTTTTTCCTCACTGTATCACCCTTTAAGAACATATAAATCATAATGAGAATAGAACATTAATCTTTACTGCTTCCCTCACCGTTATAAAAGCAGCTATTAATATAAGCAGGGGAGAGGGGGTTCCTTATACAGAACGCAGGTATGGAAAACCGCTTTAGAAAAACCCTGGCTTTTGAGCTCAAAATGCCCTGTAGATGCGTTGGTCGGGGACCCTAAGGGCCACGTCCCAAAGGCAGAGCAGCGAGTGACAGCTGATGGGCCAGGCACCGCCTGAGCATTCCACACCGCTCCGGCAAGGTCTGACTGCAGGTCAATTAAACTATCATAACGTTGTTTTGATTTCAGGAGGATTTATGGCTCAGTGGGTTACACACACCCCTCGCAGCAACTGCGCTCAGGCAGGTGCGGTGGCCGAGAAGAACGCTGGACAACAGCAGCAGCCCGGGTTATTTCTTAGCCCTTTTCATTTGTTGAGATTGCTCACGCTGCAAGTCTTAAGTTATTTATAATTAACGGCCTCGATGGTGCACAGAAAATCCTATAATTGCTCTCATTACAAACATTTAGAAAGAATCTGGCTCTAAATTACGAGTTTTAAAATCACGAACAGCGAGTTTTATTTCATGTCTAAGAAAGTATACTGCTCTTCTCAAACCATGTAAAATCATTTTAGATTTTTTTTTCCGTGGAGTTCAACCTCTTACTCCGTTCCAGCCCCCGGGACATAGAAGCACCAACATCACCACTCCCAGACACACCAAGGTGGTTTTGTCAGACGATACTGATCTTCTGTGTCCTTCCAACAGGAACCCGGGGAAAGAAAAAGCCAGGCTTTTCCTCTAGTGATTTCACACCACACCGAGCACACGGTACCGTATCAGCCCATAAAACCTATCTTCTGCTGCCTCTGTACAGAAAACCAATACAATCAGCATAACCACGCAATTATACGAAGAGAGATGCGTCACTAAGGTGCGTAGCAATTATGACATATCACACAGTTCCAGCTCCCAAATCCTCTCTCCCCGAGCGATGAGACCAGCAAGTGTTCCCGTGACCCAGCTGCCGTTTGACTGAACCCTGGAGTTACACGAACGCAAGGTCTGAAACCCAACGTCTGGCTGAGCATTTGTAAATACATCGTGGAACTTCTCCGGGTAAGAAAACTCAGAGCACAATATTTTAATTGATGTATTTCAGCCTTTTGAATTGACTGAATCTGACAGTACTGACAGCAAGTCTAGAACGTGTGCGTTAACTATGCCTTTCTCCACTGCAGGTTTACTGCTCATTTCCATACTTGGTGGGAAGAAGTTCAGTATCACAAGGCACTTCTTGCACAATTTCATAACTCCTGATTTTATACCCATACATATGTCATACACAGGAGTTATACTTTTCTTGTTGTCACTGAGAAGTAAATAACATTCACTGACTATTGTTTCCACCCACGTCCCCTGGTATTTAATGCTGGCTCTATACAGCAACTGCCAGAAAGGGCGCTCCAAATGTTTCACTGCACTACATTCAGAGATACGCAACAAGGGCAGCACAAGAGCTGTTGCCCTCCAAGAGCTTTCCTTTAGATTTTGTTCGGATAAACAGTCAAAAACATTCCCCAAACAGGCTGCCCTCTTATGGTCCTGCCGCTGCCGAAGGCGCACAGGAGGCAGCCAGAGCAGTGGTGAAATTAAATGATGTTCTCCCAAAACACGGCAATCTCGCTCCACCCCAAACGTTATCCATCTCACAAACCCCGCCTTCACAAAAGGGAGAGCTTCTTTGTAACGCTTTATTTCTTGAGATGGTTCATAAGGAGAGCTCAAACCCTAATGCCCTGGGGAAAAAAAAAAAAAAATTAAATATAATCCACCTTATGAGTTACGGCAAAAAAACATTCTGGACAACGTCAGGTTTTACTACATGTAATGGCTTTATGAAATGTATAAATGTTACCGTTCTATAAAATACATTTTTCATTCCAAAATGCAAATTATAATTCATATTTATTCAGGACTTTCCTTTTTCGTGTTTTAAACTTACTGTTAAAAGAAAGACACCGGATTGCCAAATGAAGGATTTATTATAGCGTTTTTATTAACAAACTTTCATGGGAAAGCTCTGGGCGCATTAACATAGGAGGCACATTGGCTTCGACGTTTGGCATTTGACAGTCAACAGAATTGCACTTGGCTGCGACAGCCTGGCTACCGCAGTGGGAATTCCGGCGGCAGCCCTGGCAGCCAGCCTCTCCCACCGACCTGCTCACCAGGTGCTTTCTGTCACCCGGCTCAGCCTTCGGAACCCGCTCGTTCTGCAAGGAACGGGGCTCTATCTTGCTCTCCCCTTTCTTTTTCTGCTTGGAGAGAGAGGTTTTCTTGCTTTCGACCCCGTTGGCTTCCGCACCGCCCTTTTCATCACAGGCGTCTGTCTGGGGACAGAATCCCTTGGGGTTATTGGACAAGCTCTTCTCGCATTCAGAGCAACGCACTACGAGAGGCCCCGCGTTGCGGCAGAGAAACTGGGAGGAGCTCATCACCTTTGGAACGGTCCTTACGTTTTCCTCGGGGTTTTGATGAGCGTGTGAATCTGTCCGGTTTATTCTTTGATGGGCCTGGAACTGTTGCACGGACTGGAGGAGAAAGTTTTTAGGCGGCGAGTTCTGGGTCACGGTTCTTTTGAGCCTTCCTTGAAGGCAGCTGCAGTGGAGGACGTGCGGGAGGGGGTGCACGTAGCCTTTGGTGGCTGGCTGTAAGGCATTGACGGGAGCTACGGAGCTTTGGATCTGTACGGTCCCCGGCGAAGGAGAACACTGGTAACAGAAGGCGTCGCTCAGCTGTTGACAGGAGTGTGGGCTCCACTTCACCGCCACCTGCTTGTAGGCATCTGGGCAGCTACACTGCCTGCTCTGGGAGAAGACGGGGCATAGGGCGTGCTGGTCAAGAGACGTCTGTAGCACAGCTGAGCCGGCAACGTTTTTTATGCTTTTAGTCGCTTCGCTACTGTAGGCTGAATGTATAGGCACACGCGTGTTTTGGGGCCTGCCGCTGAAGAGCTCCGAGCAGATATGGGTTTCTTCAAAAGTCACTTTCTCGGCAGGGTTACAGCCACCCGTCTGTGAGGCCAGCGGCTCCAGCTCGTAGTGCTCGTGCTCCATTTCCGGCTTTTGACTTCGGGAGTCCAGCTGGTACTTGCTAACAGCATGGGATTTAGTTTGTCCTCTGCCCCCTTGGGCTCCTGAAAAGGTCTGAGAGAAGGCATTACACCGCAGTTTTTTTGGTAGTGGGATCTGGCCACACGTGCCCTGGGGCCCGAGGCACCGGCACATGCACTGGAAGAAGAACGTTGCAAAAGCCCAACTGATGCACATTATAAGCATCATAAAAGTACCCAGCTGCGTGTAGGCCAACACTGTAGAGGGCATCATCATCGCTCCAGCTACAAATGTCGTCAGTGCGGCCATTGCGATAGCAGAACCCATACGGCTTAAAGAAAAAATCACCTTCCCCTCTCGGTCCGGGTCCGGGGCTAAGCGATAAGCCACTCCATAATGAACGGCAAAGTCGACGGATAAGCCAACAGCCACTGAAATAGTGACAGATTCTAACACGTTTAGCTCCCATCCAAGAAGAACCAGAGAACCTACAGTGACAAAAATAGTTCCAGCTATCGAAACTATTGCATAAAGGCTTATGATTATATTCCAAGTCGTAAGAAGCATTACGCTGAACGCAACAGCAACCGAAAGACCCATGGCAATCAGAGTACCATCAGAAAGGCTGTCCTGAAGATCATAAAATTCGAGGTTACTCACGAACCAGCCATTGCTAAGACCTTCCGGAGCAGAACTAAGCTCACTTGAAATCCAGGAGTCCACCTCTCTGTAGAACTGATGCATTTTCTCATAAGCCAGCGTGAAGAGGTAGGTGCTTTGGAACTCCAGCACCACTGCCCTGATGGTGTCGTTCAGGTCAAAGCGAGGCCCCGGGGTTTTACTATCTAAATGGTACCCTGTGCTTCTTTCTAGCTCCATTATAGCTCTCTTGATACACAATTCAAAAACTTCTTGTTTGTAGGGAAAGCTCCAGTGGCTGCAGCAGGGGTAAAGGGACGGCTCATCGCAGTCTTGATTTTCCATCCACTGCTTAAACGTTTCAATAAAGCAGCTTGTGAAGTCTTGTTCGTCAGTCTGATAGTAAAATGTTTGATTTCTTAACTTCTGACAGAAACGTAAAATCCAAACCTGTGAAGCTGGGCTAGCGATATTAAAACTGCTATCTAGTTGCAGCTTTCCTTTACTTTTAGGGTTCAAAGGGTCACCGTTATCCTCAGGTGTGACACCCCAGATCACCGTAATGGGCATGTGGAGCTCTTCTCCGTGGTGGACGCGCTCAAACATAAAAAGCTTTTTGTATTCTGCATCGTATCGTTCAAACGGGTGAGAAGACCTAAATACCTGAAACTCAGAGAGCTCCAAGGACGGCAGTTTCATCTTTGGATTTACACACACAATATAAGCTCCACCGATCGTTAAGGCAAGGAACCAGAAAAGCCAGATGTATCGAAACTTGATAACGATGCATGGCAAAACTTTTTCAAAAAATATCCTGGACGCTTCCGAGACCGCAAAAATAATCTTGTGGAACATTTGGCACAACACTGTCCAGCAGTTTTTGTCGCTGTACACCCTCTGCTGAGGTTTCTTAAAGCAACTGAAGATATTGAGAAGGTATCGTTCGTGTAACACAACTACAGCAGGCAGCCACGTCACCATCAAAACGTAATTCACCAAAATGGCAGTGCCGGCATAAACACCGAAACACCTGATGGCTGTGATATTGCTGACGTAATTAGCGTAGAAGGCAGCGGCGGTAGTAAAACTTGTGACGAACATGGAGAGGGCGGCGTGCTGCAAGGTGATGCTCACCGTCTCGGAGGTCCCAGCGTGAGGTTTATCAAACTTTGTGTAGTTCCAAACGTCACATAAGACAAAAGCATCATCCGCTCCAATCCCAACAAGAATAATCAATGCGGTGAGGTTCATGAATGGAAAGAATTCAAAATTAAATACTACCCGATAGAGAAAGTAAGAAATAATCAAGGAACTAATTATTGCAAACATCGTCATCAGCGTGATAAACATGGACTTCGTGTACACGCACATAACTAATAGAACAATTACAATGGCTATGGCAGGATACACGGTATCCATCAGCAGGTAATCCTGGAACAACCTGTGTTTTATTCCAAACTCGATCCCTGTGACGGTGGTTACACCATCGGAAGCGTTCCAGTTCTCAAAGTTATCTAGGTAAATACTCATCATGCTTTCCCCCTTCTCAGTCGGGGAGAAGAGCATGCTGTACTTTAAAGCTGGTAGGACGTAGTCAGCTGTCTTTGGGCTTAGGAAATCCTTGTCCACGAGATAGTGGAGGATCTGGTAAACGGCGTTGTACTTGGTACACTTGCGAGGCACGTTTGTACACTTGAGCTGGTCCTTCCTCTTGGCGCTCATATCCCAGCAGTCGGGCCCCAGCGTCCCGTTGTAGTAGTATTTGGCACACGTGCGGAGCAGCTTGAGGGTGTGAGACACGTCCCGCTCCACGATTTTTTGACACGAGGACCTGTTGTTCAGAATAGCGATGTAGTTGCCCAGCGTCCAGCTGGGGCAGCAGGAAGCCGCAGTGGCTCTCTGGCAGAGATCGCCAAAGTGGGAATGGGATCTGATCTGTATAAAGACAGGCAGGGCAAAAAAATCCAGTTTTAAGTAAAAGTCTGAATTATTAGAAACGTTCACCCACAAAGAAAATAATCCCGAAGCGATGAAACTTCAGCTTATGGTCCTTTTGCGTTAACACTTTAAGTTCTTATTTCCACACACACTGGTTTTGATCAGCATCCTCTGACATGCAGCAGACTAAAGCAGCGGTAAATCAGTACACTGACTTGTCACAGCGGTATAAAACTGGCAGAAAAATGCTACGAATACTGTAATTCTATTGTTTGAAGATGCACTGAGGGTTGGTTTGTTTTTTCCAGACTGAGGGCTCTTAACTTTCTTCTATCAGCTTGCACTATAGTCCTGAAAATAAACGATCAGCCACTCATCAAGGAGGTTTCGTTCTGCTCAGAATCGCATACTGCAGGCCCTAGGAGAGGCAGGGACTTACTATCCAGAGAAAAAAAGAATGTGTCAGCTTTACGACGTCTTCCACCATCTGATCTCTCCTCTACAAGCCTCATAAATGAGTCTTTTTTAGCTCTTGTACCGCCGGCAGACACTTCCCCAGCCAGGCCAGCCTAACACCCCGGCACTGCGTGCTCCCGAGGCACCAGCTCCAGGGAGCACCCCAAAATAAGCCCTGCTGCACCGAGACGGGGGTCGTGCCTCTGGACGCTGTCCCCACTGCGGGATGAAGTCCCCAGAGTTGACTCGGGAGCAGGGGGGGGGGAGGAAGATGCAGCAGCAGCAAGGCCAGAGAGCACCAATTAGCTAAATCACCCTAATCACCAGGGGCAAAATTGAGAGTAGCTACAAAACAGAACTGAAACTCTTAAATAACAGGGTTAGATCAAGGAAAACAGGGAGTATAAGCCTTAAAATCCAGAGCTTCTGGCTCATTGCATGTGGCAAACTAGAATTAATCCTTCAAATATTTAGATATATGTAAAATTTCAGCCTTAAGCTGCACACTACGAACACATATCAATAGACGCATTAATAAAGGCATGTGCTTAAGAGTTTACAGGATTGGGCCCTGAAACCACTATCTATATGTGTTTTAAATTTAGATGATCTATAAACCTACCACTTGGCTTTTTTTTTTTAAAAAAAAAAAAACTGCACAGGTTTCTTATTTGCCATCCTTTATAATGCAGACAAAACCCCCTGCATTTGGGGATTCTCACGGCAGTCATAAAAGCTTGAATATGGATTTAATTTTGTCAACCAGTTTCTCAACAATAACAAACTGGCATTCCAAAAAAACAGGATAATTCACATTTGATTGTTTCCAGATTAAAACACTCACACATGCAAACTCAGGAAAAACTGAACAACCTACTAAATAAAAGGAAGCACTGGAATAGCATATCTCTATTTTTCATGGCACATCTCCAGCTTAATCCTACGAGGATATAATAGGCAAATGGGGAGGAAAGGATTGTATTGTCTTCCCTACGTATTCAAGTTCAAGATGGGACAATGAGGTTTATAGGCTGTTCTTCAACACTTGCTGCAGGCCATAAACATTCACCGGTAACTGCTGCCAAAGATAAAGTTACACGAGCTGGCAGCTGGAAATTAGAAATTAAAATACAAAAATCTAGCTCCGGATGGCTCATTAAAACGCTACATAAAAAAAATTAATATATTGTAGCACTGAGCTTTGTTGGTGATCCAAAGGAACTGAAAAGGCCGTTTCGCTCTTGCCAGCCTTGGTCTGCCACTGGCAACATTCTCATTTATTTTGGAACCAGTAAGGAAACGAGGCCGGGCAACCTGCGCGCATTTGAGATTTGCCCAAACGGATCCGTGCAGTGACAGAGAACCACAAAGACACGGGTTTTGGGGAAGCCATCTGAGAAGATCATTTACAGTCTTGGAAGTTTATAAAATAACTGTTTACGCTTTATAGGGAAAAACGTTCTGCAATTAATAGGTGAAAGAAAGGGCTCTTCTTATCCAAGTAGTAAAAAATTTGCACACCTCCTACAGCTACTTGCTACATGATGTCTCCATGAAGATTATGGGACTACCATATGCCGAGCAGCTGCAGGATGGAGCCCCTAAGTGTCAGTAAAACATATATTTAAAGTAGTTACAAGCAGATGGGAATACAATTAACACATAGGGGATATATTCTTAGCTCATACTAAAGCAAATAGTAGTTGGTGCTGAAATCCTGCTTATCATCAGAAAAATGCATACATTCTGAGGTTTGCATTTCCAAAAAATAGTGTCTGATTTTCCTGTCTTGGAATAGAGAAAGCTTTGCCACTTATTTCAACAGCATTTTGGCATGCACAGCCATGAATTCGACAACAAAAACTACAGCCAGAGGAGAGTCCATAAGACCAGAAGGTCACTGAAGCCATCAATTTACCCTGATGGCTGCGACACAAGTCAACACCCTCTCCAGGGACTGGCTCTAGCAGAACCCAGCATTTACAAGTGGGGCGTATCACATACTTCATGACTTCTATAAAGTATTGGAAGGGCTTAGAAATTGTTACTGTTAGAACAGTTGATACATGCTATTTGTAAGTAACAAGCATTTTAAAAGAAAAAATAAATGAAAAAATCCTCAGCCCTTGCTGAGCACTGAATATCTAAGTTTTATTATAAATGTACATAGAGCTGCAATAATTGCAAAACCTAACCATATCAATTTGTCTCCGAACTAGCTAAAAATCAATGCTGCTCTCATGAGGCACTGTCATTCTGCTCAGCTAAGATGTTTGATTACTATATTCTTACATAAACACCTAAATTACAAAAAAAGATCCATAGAAAGAGTATCTGCGACGACCCTTCTCCATCCTCTGGACGGTGTTATAAACAAAACCAAATAAATTCCCCTAATTTTTAGCTTTGCCTGCGTGCTGACTGACAACTCGAAAAGGATGTGAACAACGTGACGTCCTCTTACGTGCTACGGGATGGATGGCAACGGGCAGCAACACAAAGTTTCAAACACACCCTTCATACCTGCAAGTTAAACAAATTAAAGGCCATCTTTACTTACCCTCAAGTTATCTACATTGCACATTGACTTAATTGCATTCAAATTCCATAAATTCTCTCCTTCTGTTGATGTAAACACCACTCGTGAATAGCGATCACCTGAAATTACAGGAGGGGGGTTTTAGGGATGATTTGGGTGTGTCCGGTATCAAAGACCGAGGCAAAATCCCACCATTCAAATGACACAGATTAAATCTTTGTCAGGTCATGGGAATCCACCTCCTTTTCGAGACGAGCTGTTTATGTGTAAGACTCAGTCCACATTAAAGTTTCAGTTTCCTTTAAGTGCTTATAGTAAATAGGCATCTTCAACATTATATACCACTTAGAAGCACTACAGACTGCTATTCAAGCAAACTATCTTCTGAAATATGACAAACAAATACAAATCAAAAGATCTAATCAGCAAACTATGAAATTCTTGGCACAGCATAATGGCAGTGCGCAGATAATAGTAATCAAAGGCTGATTTAGTAAGTCATTTGGGAATATAAATAATAATTATAAAGCTGTTTCTACGAGAACGTTTTTGCTTTAGAAGCAAATGACTGCAGTGGAAATTGTTGTGATATCCTTGAGGCCATTTTTAAGAATTCTACAGTTCAGACGCATACAGTTTAAATTACAAATTAAATCACATTTATTAGAAGACATCTTTTAGGAAAGAAAGTAATTACTTTGCGGCAGTGAGATTTTTATGCAGAGCTAACAAAGAAAACATACATACAAGCACAAACACATGGTACTGCATAATGCAATATGGAACTTTGGGTTAAGAAACATTATCAGGGTAATTACGATATTCCAAACCCTGAGGTTTTTCCCACTGCTGTGAAATGTGCAGAGGTTTTGAAAAGACTCAGGGGTGGTGCTTTGTGATCTCTGACCGTGCCTTAGGACGAAGGGAACTGAGATCTCCAAAGACAGACACCAGGAATGACAAATACGGGTCAGGAGGAAATCAACTGTTTTCTTTACATCACGGACCGGCCAAGTTTCCCATAGGAGCACAATTCCTTCCTGACGGCCACAACTGAGACTACGCAGAAACAGTAGTGGAAAGGAGGAGAGTGAGACTACGCAGAGCCAGCGGGCAGGGTAAGAGGAGGTAACTCTGCTTCAGGCTGCAGTTAATGCCCGGTAGAGTTCCGAGCAGATTTCCTCTTCCTTACACAAGATCTGCTCAGGCTGATTTGGTTCTGCTCATGGGAGCAGAAATGACGCCATCGCTCACATCCTTTCACTTAGATTTAAGACCATAACGAAAGTGGGGAAAAGAATTAAATAATTAAAAAAAAAAAAAAAATAATCCGTTTTTCACCCTGGTTTTTGCTGGTCATTGCTCTCTCAGATCAAGTAATATAAACAAATAATTTCACAATTATGTTTTTGTGCTCTGTTATCAGCCCTCACATATTGAAGTAGCTGCAAAAAGAGCCCGGGTCATTATATGAATAAAGGCAAGATCTACATCTGCTAAGGCACGCTCCCTGCCAGAACAGACTTATCAAAGGTTTGCAGTCTGCCTTGTGAAAAGTCAATAAAGACTTCTTTGTCTTTTCTGTCCTCTCGTTTAACTAAGACAGCTTCATGAGCCTTCAGTACTTTAAGTTGGGATTTTTATTTTTGTTTCTTTGAGGGGGGATGCTTTGTTCGGGGTTTTTGTGTGCCTGTGATTTTTGTGGACTTGTTTTTCCTCAACAACCCCTAAATCCTGGAGAAGATATGACCTGTGGGTGTCTTTCAGGACATATACAGGAAAAGGATTTTGAATTAAGTTTTTGTAGAGGTAAGTTAACAGCACAGATACAATACGACTTCTCTAGTATGAATTAAGGGCTACCTCTACAGTCATACACGAAACACTGCTTTTAAAGGGATCAGCAGCCTTGATAACTAATAAAAATCTTTATAGGAAATGGAACCACTGAAAGGAAGCACTTTAAGTAAATACAGTTGGTTCCTAGCAAGAACCAATGGAACACAGCATTTCAGCCCAATTTCTTCAAAGACTTCTGCCCACAGGAAGAAGGTGATATTGTGAATACACTAAGCAAAAAATGTAAGGCAGACAATATACAGAAGAGCTCAGAAATGATTCAGCTGGCAGAAGGTTTTAGCCTTCCTTACATCATCGCTCCACTTACTCGGAATATCGCAGAAGAAGGTATCCTTGTGGAAGTTCCACTCTGCTTGTCTCTTCTCTCTTTCGTAGTGATCGTCTGACCATCTGTCATCCTGATGACTAAAACAGAACACAGAGTTTTATGTACCGCAGCAAAGAGACTGTTAAAAGGAGTATCCAAACCAGCCACACATCTTAATAGCTCTTACGTATGAAAAAACATGTATTTTTACCAAAGTGAATTTGCTATTATAGGCTTCAAAGGAAACTACACTTAGAGTGTAGCACTGAGTACCCCAGTACTGAAAATACTCATAATTCAAAAGATAATTAAAATTATAGATTCTTTTGAAGAGCTTGTGATGGGAAATATCTAGTTCTGTGCGAAAGGCCTCAAGAATTGCAAAGGACCAGTTCAATGTTTGTATGACATCAGTGGCAGTATATACATTAACTTCAGCGGGTTTTAAAGCAAGTGCTGTGTACACGTAAAAAATCCCCAATAAAATAAAATGCATTTTTAATACGTACCTTTTAGCTTGCTCATCTGCATATTTGAAAGGATAGTTTGCAAGCGTTGCTTTGTACCCCGTGTTTTTGACCATGTTGTTCCACGTGACCAATCTCTGTCCTATGGCCGTCCCTCGTGGTTCAAATCCCTGAGACAGAGCAGCACAACATTCCATTAATACTTTTCATTCTTTCGCTCAAACAGGAAAGTGGAATCACGATCAAAGTGATGGACAGTTTTCATTAAGAAGCATCGTTTCTCCAGGCATCTACTTCTAAAGGTAAAATGCTTTGTGACAGGTCAGACAAAATAACGGCCAAGCGTATAGAGTGACAAGAGATTAAGAATTCTGGCACGTACGGCTTCTCTCCCTGAGAAGTGATGATGATTTAGTCTATCAAATGTTCAGCACGTAATTTTCAGAGCAAGGGTGTTCTACAAAGTCCTCTTCTATATCTCAATTATCACTCTTTACTGTTTAAGTATGACTAAAACCCACTTAAGTACATCTTCTTTATTTCTCCAAGAATAAGGCAAATCTTGAAATAATTTTCAAAGTGACTTTGAAACAATTTTAATAATTTGTCTGATTTCAAGAACTATACATGACATATGGATATGTACAGATATATGCTACTACAACAGACACAAAAATAACTTATAGGAACAGTATATTTTGATTTGAGGATAATAATTAAATACAGTATTTTCAATAAAAGTTCTGAAAGCTACTCATGGGTAAGACAGCTCATGAAAAGTAAGAAATGAGTGCAGTGTTTAATAGAATCTGATAAAAATTACTTTCAGCCTTTCAATATAGATATCAATTCATCCCCAGAAGGCACCTAGAATCCCCTTTCCTTTAACAGATCCTGCCCCTGGCTCTTTGAAACCTGACTGAGAACATATGGTCTGTGTAGTTTTCTGCTGTACATCCATAACTGGGGTGAATTGACATTATTTAGTGTACAGCAGCTCTGTTGAAGGAGACACGAGCTTTCCACAGCAAAATGCAGAAGGGATTTAAACAAGTGGATAACATTCTCTGATGGCAACTGCATCTCTGTACCACCGTTAGCTGCCCCAATGTCTAGATTTAATACTTTTTTTTTTTTCCATTAGAGGAATTACAAGGCTCTTTACCAGCTCTTTTCTTTCATGGATTCACTGGACAGAACTCGCTTCTGCGGGTGTGCTACCAACTGAATCTCACTGCAAATTGGTTCCCAAACAGATTGAGAGAACATTTTCAGGCATATGAAGGGTCATTTTTTTCCTCTGGGCAGATCTCAGTTTAAGAAGAACGTAGCAATTTCTGCAGTTGTATCTGCTGTTTACTGTTACCGCTGAAAAACCAGCAAACCAAACCTACTTATTTGACAGCAGAGTTGATTAATATTTACCTACCAGCAACGGATCAGAGAAATCTGGAAGATCTGGAACCAGTATTCCAACCAGTGCACACACCACTATCAACACCGTGCACATGCCCAGGACCACCACGGGCCAGTCGGCTATCAGCGCAGCGTAGCTACCAGGAGAGGAGCAGGGAAAAAGATGGTACAGGAATAAAAGTTATACGCCATAGCAATAATTTACATAAAATGTTCTTACATAAAAAAAATGTAAAAAAAGCATATGTGCAGTGAAACCTTTTGTTTAAGACTAAACATATTTTATATAAATATTTTTTTCTCAACTTTATACTTAACTTCTAGCATGGATATTATCCATAGATTGGGACTACTAGAAAATAGATGCTTTATTAAAAATTTATATTACAGTTTCTTCTTTGAAACTTTAGGCTTTTAAAAGAAAAATACCAAAGAGAGGAAAAATTAATTTTAAAGTGGAACACAAAAGAAAACATTTCTTCTATATTTAAAACAGTCATTAAAAAAAATTACTCAAACCCTATATACTAATGATCCATTAAATCTGTTGTAAATTCAAAGGTGCAAGGGAGTTGCAAAATGATACATAAACTAATCAGCATTAATTGTTTAGTCTTCTAGTATAACACATATCCTTGGATTTTAACTCCCACTTCATTCGAAATTTTAAGAGTGCAAGAATTTTTATATGCAAATGAAATTGTCAACATTTTCATAGAATTGTTAAATTGATAGAGAAGTATCAGAAAATAAAATGAAAACTAGAAATCTTAATTTCTTAGTAATTTTTCTTATAGTAAAGACTTGATTTCGTAGAATTTATGTTTCAAGGGCAACACCATCTAATCTTGGGAGCAAAGAGAGTACAGACAGTCCCACAAAGTTTAAAGGGCATTAGAAAAATAATTATAGGCTATGAATCATTCTATACTGACGGCCTCAGGAAGATCTATACTTTTACTTCCTCTACATACATGCAACGTAACATGAAAGTTGAGAGCAGAGCACTCCCTGGACTTATTTCTACTGCCTTAAAGGATTACTTTCTGTCCCATTGCTCAGATGGGAGGCAATGCCCAGCTCCTCGCTCCAGCAATAGCTTCCCAGTTTTCTAACTGTAAAATCAACTCAGCAGGCAAGTTTATTGCTGGTTTCCCATCGCACGTGGAAATAGGTACAAGCCAGGGGTCCGGGTACAGGTTTAAGGAGCAAGGAAGTCCAAAGCACAGGGTGTGTCTCCATTTCCCATTAGGTAAACGTGGAATAATTCATACATTCTCCCACAAGAGGTTAATTAGCCAAAGCTTGAAAAGCAATCTAAAGTGTAAGTTTTTATTGAAGTGAATCACAAAGGGGCAGCTTGCCAAATGAGCAATTGTACGAAGCCGAAGTGAAGGGAAGTAAATGACCTAATAGAATTTTCCTATTTATAGGACTAAATGTTTTCCTAAACACCAAGTACTAGATGGACTAGCTATTAGAGACTTTTCCTCTGAGGTCATAAGAATTATAACCAAGAGATTTATTTTCCTGTTCATCACTAGTGCCAGGTTTACCCTTTTGACATGTTGTCTCTACACCTCCATTCTCAGCTGAGTTGCTCTTAAAGGGGTTAAATTCTTCAGTCACTCGCTGTGAAAGAAACTATGTCCCAGGTGAGGCATTTAACGTGTTAATGAGCCATGTACAGAAGTGCCCAACTACACCTGCAAATCTGTCCTGTTTCTTGTATCACATACTGAAATTCAGATAAGCAAAGCTGACCTGGGCTAGAACATCCAAAAGGACTAACCATACTATATTTTAATTTTATTTTTTCTGAGCATCATTTGGTGCTGCTGGAGGCTCTGGCTCCAACCAGGTTGCCTATAGCCAGCCTTGATCCCAGCCCACCACAAATGGCTAAACCTGATGGCAGTCACAATAAAAAGCCATGGAACAAGTTCAGTTACTTGTTTTCTCTGTGAAAAGCCAGCCACTGCCCTCACTTAGATTCTGTGTAAGTGACCGCTTGCTCATAATGTCCAAGTCCAAGAGGAAAGCACTTAAATCAATTCCTCAGCCAAGGAATCACCCACATTCTCACAGCACATCCTTAGTGCCAAGCACATGCTTTAATACTTTTCTAAATCCTGCTTTTGGATGCCATATTAAAACTATAGTTGCTCAATAAGCTGGGCATATGGCTACGCTGATGCACTATCGTTTCTTTTTTTCCTCAAAACTATTTGAGCACTAAATGATGGATTCTCAGTAACTATGACACTGCCTGAAATATCTTTTTTATGCCATTTCACCCCCTGCTTTCAATCTAGCTGTTAGAATGGCAACACTGCTGCAGGCTGCACTGTTCCATGAAGATGCATGTAGTTCTCATTAATGTCTTTCCTTCCGCTGTTTTTCACCCACCTGAAAAAAGTCTAAGTTTTTGGTGGTTATTTTCCTTCATGTTTTAAATAAAAATGCTTCGGAGTAGTTAATTCAATCTATAGTTATCTCACCCATTTAACACCACGAAAAAACTGGTTTCGAGCAATTTGCCCCAAGGTGATCTACCTCAGATGCTTTCTTAAAAAGTAGAAAGGAAAAAAAAAAAAAGTGAGAGAGTGCTCCAATATGTCCTCACACAGAGAGTTTTAAACTTTTCAACTAGCACCCATTTTCAGACATACTCGTGTTAAACCACCAGCCAGCCTCATATATAGACAGAAACACACCATATATAGTTTCCATATCATAAAGAAGTCGCCATGAGCAACAGCTATTTGTGTGGTTGAATTCATACTAACAAACAGATTTACGTAAATCAAATCAGGTATTTAGCAAACAGGTCTCTTCCTTACTCAAGGCAAATTCTCTGACCCTGCCACTCTTCAGGGCATATGCAGTCCAAATCTACAGCCCTTGGCTCTGTGGGGTTTCTGGTTTTAGGCAGAAAACAAGATCATTACAATGAAATTTCTGAGCTTTTCTGTCAGGTGGTTTTATCATTACGGATGACACAACCAAGCTGCTTCTCAGAATAGCCCTTAGTCAAAAAGGTACCAAGTTTCTATGCCGGTGCAGAAAGTGGATATACACCCAAAGAGAATGACATGGACTGTAGTAAAAAATAAAATGTGTCCCTTTCAGAAATTCACTACCCACTGCAGAAAGAAATACTTTCCTTGTCTCTCTTTTTTTTTTTTTTTAAAATCTGTTTTAATTTGATTGCCAACTATTTTCTTTTAACACTTCTCACTCCTGCAATGTGTGGGGAATCACAGTTTTGCCATCACCTCATCTACTGCCTTTACGATTCTGCAAACTTCGTATGTGACAGCTTTAAATCTTACCTTTTTGGTAACTTGAATGGTCTGGCTGGCCTGGAAGGAGGAAAAAGAGAATAATTGAAAATATATGAAACATACATCCAAGTGCCAATTTGCTTAATTCTTCCCATACATAGATAAGCATCTAAATTATAAAAATCAGATATTTTAGAATATGAATTATTTTAAAAGGCATACAATCACATTCAATTGAGTCTCTGCAAACAAGCAATTCAGAGCATAATTACAGCTACAGACAGCTGGGTTTTCAAGACTGAAATTTTATGCAGCTGATTTTCGGGATTAGTTTTTAAGAGGCTTCCAGTTTTCAACAAGAGAGCAAATAAACTAACACAATAAAAATTCAGTAGCGTTGAGAACCATGACAAAGTTTGGGTATGATGGGAACGGACAACCAAAATACCGTGTTCTGGCATTGCAAGACATGAACCTTCTTAATTGTCCTTTGTAATTCAGCTACAAAAAATTCTTTTGGACATAAATTCTGTCCTGTCATAATGAAGCAAATAAAATTACAAAAGGTACTTATATAAAACAACTTTTCTATGCAAGTCTTTGTTATTTGTTAAAAATCTAATACCAACAATGTTACTTTGATAAGGCTATCATAAACCCAAATACAAATTATTCTTATCTGCTACTGCTCACAGCCCACTTTAGATGTATATTCACAGCACCTCTAACTAACAGAATAGCAAAAGGGTGATGAAAATGTAATCGACAGCGTAGAGTAATAGAAATGTGGCCATTACTATAGCCCCTTTCCACAGCAGGGAGGATAGGAAAACAAATTAAACTAGCAAAGCTAAACACTGATGCTAAGCCCTCTTCTACTCTTCATCTTCATTCATGATGTCTCTCAAGCGACAAAGTACATAAATATAACTGCGCTGGATCAAGAAATATAAAGCTGATATATTTATTTGCTTAAGAAATATAAATCTGATACATTTATTTGCTTAAGGAATATAAATCCAATACATTTATTTCCTCAATAAATACAAATCCCGTATATTTATTTCCTCAAGAAATACAGATCCATAATAATTCTCACTGTTATAAGAAATAAGAGCAAATTTCTATCGGCTGCAATTCACTGCTGTCTGGAAATGCTCCAAACATGACCGTGTAGCAGATCGAACTGGGACATGCCCGTGGGTGGTACACAGTAGTAAAAATCACTCCTTGAAACCATGAGGAAGCTGGAGAAAAGCAGAATAACCAATTTGCAGTTGCAGTAGCTCAAGGATTAAGGAAATGTACAGGCAAGGATTTTCTGTTAAATCCAGCCACAAAAATTTAGATTAAATTTACGAAATGTCACCAACCTTCTTGTGATGGTACCAAAAGTTTTTGGCATTAGTTGTGAAATTGAGTATGTTCGGTACCTCTGAAAGTCAGATTTGTGCACCTCAGACTACAAACAGAAGATTTATATGACAACTCAGGTTTGAATTGGCAGACAAAATTCCTTTCCATACCCTCAGGTGATCATTACCATGGTCACCATGGCTCTACAAAGGGTTAGCTGGCTCATCCAGAAAGCCATGACCACATCACTACACAGTGCCCCAAACACGAGGGTTTGATTGGACAGCGAGGTATAGAACTGCCACAGAATCACCTGAGGTCCTCAAAAAGCTGGTGAGACACGTATTTGTTGGGAATGATCATGGTGTAATGGATATTGTTCTGCAGGAATCTTCTCAAAGTACCTTCTTGTATAGTCACCCTTTCCACAGCTCTCCCAGCCCCTCCCTACATGCAAAACCTGTGCATGTTTCAAACCTCTCTCTTCAAACTTTATGCTGCCTTTTATTTATATCTCTGTAATCGCACGTCAAAACAGATTTTCTGAAAAGAACATAAAATTTGTTCAGATAGAACTTTCAAAAATTAACTGAGGCTAATTTGGTTTACACAAAAGAGGTAAAAATACCACACAACCCTTCCTCAGCCTCCTCCTCTCCCATCAAAACCAAAGTACATTTCCCTCTGTTTCGTCCACCTGCAAAATGTATTCTGTGCTGAACAAATGATGATGATTACGTCCTTCAAAGTGAGGGAGGGTTAAAGGTCACACCTGCTATCAAACTGTTTGGTTTCGAAAAGCATGCATTAAAAACCCCTGTGTACACTGAATTCCAGCAGTGTAACCAATCTCCTGCAGCTGTTGTGATGGCTCTATTATATCAGGCGATAGGAAAAGTTATCCCTGAAAACTATGCCCAAAAAATTCTTTAGTTATGCTCTAAAATACAGAAATGCATGGCAAAACCAGATCTTTCCCATTTAATTAACACCGCTGTGTCTAATTTTTCAAGTATTATACTTCCAGTTAGTCAGTTTAAATAACACCACTAACCTCCAAAAATAATAAAAAAAAAAGTCTAGACAGAAAAAAAAAAAGAAATCCTCCTCGGTTTTCATGAGAAAGAACCGGTGAATTCCATAATTGTGCTGGGACAAAAGCCAAGCCGATCCGTGTATTAAATTACCTCCGTCCTGAGTTCTCACAAGTTTGATGGCGCAAAGTGACAATCACAGTTGTTTGTGACGGAACCAGCACAACTGAGTTATGACAAAAATGACAGTCACTGATTAAAATCTAATACGTGTGTGCAGCAAAGTGGGCAAAGGGAAAGGGGGAGGAAAGGACAGGCTCCGTTACACCACCATTTACTGCAAGTCTCAGCCCTTCTTCAACAGATGCTTCGCTTCATCCTGTCCTCTCCTCATGGCAAGTTCAGACTGAGCCCCATACAATTAGGAACGACACGAAGGGATAACGAGATCAGTTAAAAGCCCCAGACATTTCTCAACATGACTTGGGGGACCAGCATCCTTCTTTGAAATATGGTGAAAAGGAGGAATGGGGTTTTTAAAAAAGCACTGCGGTAATATCCCAAATTTTACTGTAGGAAGTAAGGAGTAGCAGGAGGAGGGATGAGGGCACCAGTCTGGACTGGGCTACTACAGCTCTAACAACCACCTCACCAGTCCAAAGAAGCACTTAACCTCAGCATTTTCACCAGTACTTTGAACGCTGAGGTAATGGCAAACATTTGTGCCTTCCCGTCTGTACCGACTTACATAGGGGCAATTCACACGGATAAAAAAATACTATTGTCTTACATATTTTTCAATCTGAGAAAGAAGACGGCTAGAGCTCTAGGTTCCTGAAGGGGAATACACCATGCACCGGGCCACATCCTGCCTTCAGGTTCTCAATGAAGCCAATGTTTCCTTTCAGTTGCAGCACTGAAAGAGTCTTCTCATGACAGCCCATAGATTGGCACGGGTGTAACAGAGAGGGGAGTGTAGGATGAACTTCAAGAACCACAGTGAAGAGGAAAGCTTCTGGAAATCATAAATATTAAATCTAGTTCTATGAGCTTCATGTTACCTGGGCATTACATGGCTCAAAGCAACGTTTCACTAGTTATGAACTCCCAGCTGAATGGGCTGGAAGCCCTGCAAAAAGATACACACCAGCCTGTGCAACCACTTCTCCTACTTCATTGAAGAAACCGGTCTCAGATGAAAAAGCACTGACTGCTGATAAACGCCATCCCTTGGCAAATCCAGCTGAGATCCACGCTCAGTGACATCTGCATATCAGCAGTGACAGCCAACCATAACTTCAGGGCTCAAACATAGCACGGAAATGGTCACTGACAGAAATTTGACAGAGTAGGAAAAGCCCAATTTTCAGAGAAAACTAACTGGACAGGCGGCTGGTCTCCTTCACTTTGGCACTGAGCTGCATAAGATAGTGAAAATAAATGTATAGCTTACAGCTACTTATCATAAATGGTTGTTACAGGGTTGTAAATGGTCACTAATAGTATTGCACATAACATACCAGCAGAAGCAATCAACACAACTGCTCCAGCAGAAGAGGAGCCACAACAAATGAAAACTGTAGGCGTTGCAGCAGATCTGTAACACCTTCAGTTTCTGACACTGTGGACCAACACCAAATGTGTGGCTTAATCTTGATTCTACTTTCCTCATGCAGGTATTCATAAAAGGGATGCACTCTCTTGATACAAATAAAAATCACATCCATAAAAACACATAGCATATTTGTTATATAGTGTACTCTCTACGACACAAATCATATCTTCTTTCTGAAGCACCTTGTATACCGCTGGTTTCTAAATGTAACTATAGCAAAAAACTAATTATTAAAAAGTTCTATGATTCTATAAAGAAAAAGCCAATAGCAGCAAACCTAATTTTGCATTCTTGCCTTTCACTTCAAGATTCACTTGAGTCAAAAATGTTAAGTTACAATATAGAGCTGTACTTACTGGGAAAAACAATAAATATCAATATAAAGACTCCCCTTGTCCAAGGATTACGAGGTGTTTAACTTCAGTGCTTTACTTTGCCAGAGGGAAGCTATTCCCTTTGTTGGTAGATCTGGTTACAAGAAGCGATAAAATATAGCTTTTTGTCATTATTATGCTCAAGGATAAGCTAAATCCCTGCAGGACAGAATGAGATATGCATCATATTGTACACCTTCCATTAGAACATACAATACAAACTAAATCCCGGCAGAGGAAGAAAATCCTTGTGTTTTCAGAGTGTCATTGACCCATGAGAACAATCTGAAATGCTTTAAAATATCAAGCTCGCTTTGGCTGCTATATCAGGTGTAAAGCCTACGTGCTTTATCATTTTAACAATCACTGCAATCACTCAGACAACAAATCCAAGAGATTAAGTTGCCAAAAAACTTTTTGCAAGCCTCCCAACTCAATTTTTCACTCCGATGTACAGAGCTTTCCTTGATTCTATTCATGAACTCTCTCTGGATGTTTTTTAAAACATGCAGTGTTTACTGTATTTGTCTGCACTTAGCTTTGCTTATTTACATCTATAAGGGAAGGACAACCCACAACAGAAGGATGTTGTAAAGATGACAGAGAATTCAGTTTTCTGATAAGTTGCTTTTTTTAAGTTTTATTATAAGCAAGAAAAAAGCCAAGAATTGTCTTACTCTCTCCCACGTAGGATGTCAAGGAAGAACGGAAAAGGACTTTATATTTTTCTGTCTAGATTATCAGAGTGAGGTGATCTGAAACTAACTGCTATTTCATCCCATTAAAAAGTGTGAAATCTCAATGTTGCAGCTTTGCTTAACCTTATATTTATGAATTATTTCTGCTAAGGCTATGCTTATGCATAAAATTAAGCAACTAGTACTTTGCAGTAGAAAGACCAAAAATCAATATGCTATTTGGCAACTGTACGATAGACATCATTTCCCATTTTTAAAGTTGAGACACCAAACTTTATAAAGGTTTTTGCCTGCTCTTCTTGTATTTTTACCTACCTCTTTAGCTCCAACTTAGCATCTGCTCTATGTTCACAACAAGTTTGAGCAAATAAAACATTGACTTTCTGCAAGGAAAGCAACTGCAAGGAAGGTGTTAACAACCATAAAATCATTGTCTGAGTGATTCTTGCTCTATCTGATTTAAATTTAGCGTAAAAGCGTATGCTTTTTACTGACCTAATGCACATACACTGGGTAAAGCCAGATTCTTTGAACGTCAGTGGCAAACCCTATATACTTAACTAAGCCAAGGCTTTGCTCGCTGTGAAATCAGTATTAAACTTTTTCAAAGCAGGTTAATAAAGTAACAGGTAGTTTTGACATCTCCCAATCACAAACCTCTGGCTCATGCCAACATACAACAGGAAAATATGCTTCCATCAAGTCAATAGCAATGGGAAAAGGTCAATGTAACCATACTGACATCCTATACATATGTATTTTCATTTGGAAGTTATTTTGATAAGTTTAGTACCCCGATAAGAGTCATTACATGCTAAAATTAAAACTTATATAAATTTACAGCATGCAGAAGACTTGAAGTTAAAATGCTCCTATAAACATCTCCAAGGTTTAGGGTTTGTCCACCCCTGCTTTGCTGCTCCATATGGATGCTATACATGCAGGAGCTAAGGATTTATTTAGTAAGTTTTCCGTTTAAGGTTCCTTAGAACCTAATTTTTGCAATACTGACTTCCAATGCCTTCCCTCTTTCATCTTCAACAATTGACTAAATACTATCAATTGCTAGGAAAGCTGGCTCTTTCCTTTAATAGCATCTACCTTCTTCACTTGATTTCCTTGATTTACAGGAAGCAAACCATTTTCTCTGCAGGAAAATCTGACAGTGTAGGAAGGAGCCAAGTAATATACACCTTACAGGTATTTTTCTTGTATTCTTCTTTCCCTAAGCTTTTCTCCAATGAAGGTAGTCACTTTTAAACACAGTTCTCAAACTGTCAATAAGAAAATGGCCATCAAACATACTTACACTGCATTGTCCCAGCTTTAAATGGCAAAGTTTATACATAATTTAAAGTATATTCTTCTTAAAAAGTTCAAAAGGTTTAATTGAAGCTGTATCTATGTACTCCTTTAACTCCTGAAGCGCTAAGGGCAGGATGGCATACAGTACTGCTTGGCAAGTTAAACAAAAGTTCTGAACTATTCAAGACAATAAAAAAGGCTTAGTAAAATACCACCATGAATCATTATTTGAAAACAAGCCAACAGCTAATTTGGAGCAGACTAATATTATTTCAAGATCCTTCACAAGTCTAAAACCATTAGTCTTTTTTCTTTTCTTGGTAATTACAGTGAAATTAATAGATATGTTCTGGGATTTAAATGATGACTAGAGTAGTTTTCAGCATTTTTACTGGCAAAAAGTTCCTTCCTTAGAAATATTTTATTTCAAAGCTGTTTTTATTACACTTCCCAGTTGAATGGAGCAACGCAAGGTCACGGTCACATCTTGTATTTCTCTGACAGACAGGAAATTAACACGACCCAAGAAATCACAACATACACACAAGAAAATCCCCATCCCATGATACCAAAGAGAATGAACGAGATGTACAAGAGCACCTATTTTTATCAAGGTATTTCTCCACAGAGCCTGAAACCCGTGTTGTTATAGGCATTAATGACTGACATAAAGCACACGTGAGTTGGACTCGGGAACGGGGAGATTTCAGGCTGTCATATATCACGCCTGAAATGGTACATGCTTCAGTCTTCCTTCCTGTGCAGATGTAAGGATTTGTGAATGTGAGTCACCGGGTGTGTGGGGGGGTCATTTTCACTCTCAGAAACCCTCCTTTGACCAGCCAGCTTCTTTGAAGATAGTCCTTACAGTTTCCCCAAATTATTAGCCTGGTTCTAGGGACAAACGTTAGTTTTTATCTCTCTACATATTTATCTCTTGCAGCAAATGAAAACATTGTTACTTAAGCAATTTTGTTCTAAATTTAGCTTTGGACATACATTTCAGCGTTGAGCTGCTGCTCCAATGTCTGTGAATTTAGTCACTTGGAATGTCATAATTTTTAAATGATATAAAACAAGTGTATATTCAACACAATTAAAAGATTTAAAAGGATTTACTAAGTAATTACAAAAAGAAGGCTCTCTAGCTTACATGACGTAGATGAAAAACTGCACCTATATAATGCCACATCACCTCCTGTACCTCCTGAGATTAAATTTGTTTGCTCAGTAGGAAGCAAGCAAAAAAGGGAATATTTACTGAACATTTAAAGGTTTTCAGTATTGTAGCTAAGACCCCAAAAAAAGCACTGCAAGATTAAACAGACCATAAAACAGATTTAATATAATCAAAATCGTTCAGCAAAAAGTTAGCAAAAGTTCATCCACTTGACTGAATAAACTAAACATCCTACAAACTGAAATGTAACACAAGAATTTTGTGGAAAGGTATCCCATTAACATCACAGAAAATACCGGAAGAGTGGGAGAAGCGATGCGTGTAAGCTTTTCTAGTCCAGTACAGATGGACAAAAATAGATTAATAAAATCTATTTATGATTTTATTAATAAAAACTCCAAACCACAAACTGATTTCCAGACAGAGAGGCCAGGCTTTTGGAAATGTGTTCAGTACTTAGGATTTCTACCCGTAACCTCCTTTCTCTGTACTGATCTTTTAGTGGCACCATCTCATTTCTATTCTGCACGAATAGTGAAGGCTTCAAGAGCTTGCTTTATTCAGCAGATATCCCGAGCAGAAATCTCATAGCAATCTTAGTGTAGCAATGCCAAATTCCTCAGGTGTCCTCTGCCTTTCCCTCTTGGATTGTGTTTGGGTTTTTTTTTGTTTTGTTTTACTGTTCAAGCATCACTGACTACTTAAAAGCACACATACCAATTATTACGTACTAGGAGATGAAGACGACATTGAAATAACACCAGAGAGCAGGGACAAGTAATTTTGGAAGGAGCTAGAGACAGAGACAATTCTGACAACTAACAAAGAGCTTTCCAAAGCTGATGTTCCTCACTCTGCACTTTCCCTCCCATCATAAGGAAGGCTGAAAAATTTTAAGAAGTAGGAATATCCAAATCTTTCAAAGCCCATCTCTTTAAGAGTGCTGAAAATCTGGTCACTGGCCATGTTTAGTTTAGACTTTTGCTCTTTGTTGTCTAAGGTTGTCTTGTTTCGTATTTGAACCTTATCACAACCTACCATTAAATGAAAAGTGCACGAGAACGACCGTACGTGGTCAAAGCATTCCAACAAACTGCCATTGATCTGGCTGTTCTGCATGTTTGCTTTTTAAAAAAAAAATACATATGTGTAAATGCTCATTTTGAAAGTCATCTCAAAACCACACCGATTAGTCCTTTCCAAGAATGAACGCTGCTGATGCTGGTTTTCCAGTCAATTTAGTACAAAAGAAAGGCTCCATGTTTTTTAACCAATTCCCCTCCCACTATCAGCTTTATGTCTTCTGAAGACCACAGTTCAAAGGCTCAGCAGATTGCCAGTGAAGTACTAGCTCTTCTGGTGTTCAAGGAAAGGTGAGGGATGCAGGGCACGGGAAATTCATCTTCAAGCACACACAGAACCTGGAGTTTGTAAATGGCAGAGACAAACAGGGTCAAAATACGGCCCAACTGGTAACTGAGCTGCATTCAGACCAGAGCAGGAACCTCCCACATCTCTCTTTCCTACCGTAAAGCTTAATTAATACAATTAAAAGCTTGCAAAAATCCCTTGGACTGCCTAATGAATGAGATGATTTTTTTTAAGTGCACTTAATATTTTTCTAAGCATGTTATTTTTAATTTGGTCAGCCACTGAATTATAAATGGCATTTTTTATTTGTATTCCGGTCTCTGCATGTCAGCCCTTTGCTTTCAGCTCTGTGCAGGGCTAATAGAAAGTGCAGCATGTTCTCTGCATAGCCAATGATGCACAGTAATTATCATGGGAAGAGTAAATGAAGTAATAAAAACAGACTAAATCTCATAAGGTATCACACTCAGGTATAAGAATAAATAAGCAAAAATGAGACAGCCCAGCTCAAATTAGTGACTGTTCCTAGTTTAGAGGCTTAAATGAGAATAGAGCCAGAATTTGTATCGTTTCCATAAAAACCACCAACACGCAGGAATTCCTGATGTACAGCGTGAATCGAGATATCGGCAACATCTTGAACACTGAGTGAAACTATGGGAATGGCTTTGGCCTTTTAGTTGCTAAAGGTTGAGAAAAAGTTTCTGAAACCACCTTAAAAAAATCTGACCTAAAGGAACTTTTTAAAAGAGATCTAATTTTAATCTTCCTAGGGGAAGGGAGTAAATCTCTTTCATTAATCTATAACGCAGTAGATGCATATGTATTCTGTACAAGAGACATCAGGACACAGTTCATATAAAAAGTGAAAACAAAAGTATCTTTTAATGCATCAAAACCAGCAGAAGCTAACAATTTTCAAAATGGAAAATAGTCAGATAGGTAGAAAATATTTTATTTAAAAAAACTCCATGTAGGAGTTCTTGAGAACAGTTAATGTTGCTGAAATGAGAATATTTGAAAATATTGTATACACTTGTATATGTATAATCAGCTCTGCAAGCCACACAGAAGGTACTAGATAACGATTACTCTTTTCCTGGAATAAAGCTGGGAGCTGTTTCATAACAAAGTCTTGTTATTAAGATTGGGATTTGGCAAACATTCCCTTGCTTTTTGAAAAAACAAAAAGCTTTTTATTTTTTTCTGGTTCTAATCTTTATGCCAAGTAACTAGAAGGTAAATATAAAAATGGGTAAGAGGCAGCTATAATGTTCTATCCTCTCTTCACAGCTTGATTTTTTAAAACAAAAGAGAACTCCTTTTTTAAGTATTAAACTGTAAGCATTCAAGTACGTCTGCAATACTGTTTAAACCGTGTGGCACAGAATTCTCTGAGATACAGCAGAGCTCTCAATCCCAGAACCATCCCATAAATCTGCGACGCCAAAACAGTTCAAAAGAAGGCTTAAATCTAACTGAAAGGAAGATGCACAATTAAGTCTGAAGATATTAACGCTTTGCCAGTTACCTGACTCTGAACTACTATGGGGTTTGCCTTGCTGAGAATATAAATTGGTCTGGCCAGTGAAAACTTTGAATCCAGCAATTCAAACTCACTGAGCTTTGGGAGTAAAATCTCCAGATTGGGCTGGTTGGGGATGAGAAACGATTTATGTGTATCCCAAAGTTTTAAATCTTAGCCAAACTAATGATTCTGTGAGGCTTTAAACTGTGTCGTCTTCTAGCTTGACGTGACTGTGTGTTCATGGAGAGATCATCCCACGTGTCCTTTTATCCTGCCTTTTTTTAACAGAGAGTTGCTTCAGTTGCTTTTCAGAAGAGCTCTCTTTACCTATCTGCTTTAAGCAAAAGCACTAACAGTATAGTCTTGAAAAGTAAATAGTAGGTGATACAGAGCAGGTCTACACTGAGCCAAGGGTGCTTGTCTGAATTTATTGGCTCAGTCTTGCAGAAGGTCAAGCCTTACACACACCAGCAGTTTGGAGCAGTCTCCTTACCAGCAGCACCATCAGTTCTTCCGCAGCTCCCCGACCTCTTCTCCCCCACCTTTTGTCTCCAATTCCATAGACCTAAGTTTTCTAAACTGTCATCACCAAAGAGAGAATCTAAAAGAGCCGGCATCAAGATGAGCAAGGATACAGGTAGCTTTTAAACTGGTGTTTCCCATTAAAAAGTTCACATGGAGGTCAGAGAAAAGAAGCCATTCCATGTAGTAGCAGAGACGACAGCCCCGCAGAGCGCTGTTACCCCACGCTTTCCACGGCCCTGAGACAACTGACTGAATGGTCTCTGCACGTTCTTCCTCTCTCGCTCCTACTTCCATGCATATTTTCCTATATAAACACCAGATTTTGAAAAACACCAGGAATGACGTGAAGAGTTTTCTGGTTTTACATTTCTTTACCGTAGACTTTAGTTCTGCTAGAATCTGCAACCCTTCATTATTCATTTTATCCCCCTTTCATCCTGCTAAACACGCTGCATAGTTTTACTCTTCCCTAGTGACTCCTCGCTCAGTGCTTCCAGTGGTCAAGTATCAGTCTCCACACTTCTTCCACTGCTTCACAAAAACAGCCTTTCTGGGTTCTTCTCCCTCGTGTCTCTTGCCTCCTCATGAAGGCTGCTGGTGATCACAGAAGGAGAGGGGCAATAACTACCCACCTTCCAGGGGCTCTGAGCCCCACAGGTTTCTTGAGACACATCAGTGCCTTCAGACGAAAAGGGCTACTTTAACATGAGTCCTCCAAAGTGAAAGCGTGGGCGGAAAAAAAATATCTTCAAATAGTACGTGAAAAGAAGAACTAAATCGTACCATGCTCCAAACAGGTAAGTTCAGAAACTGTTTGTCAGAAAGCAAATCAAGTCCCCGGACAATTGCATTCTGATATGGAGAGATGGGTGGATTTTCTCAGGGAGATATCATGCCCACTAAAAAAAAAGGCGTCTGAACACATTTCAATGAACTACATCTTAAGTATATTCACAAAATAACTCAAAAAACTTTGCTCAAGATCTTCCAACCTCAGAAAAATATCTAAAAATCATCAGAGTCATTATGACCAAGAGTTGACCTATTTTACCTACTTTTACAACGGATTTTTTTGCCATGCTGAAAACCACCAACCACTAAAAATATTTTCTTTCATGCCACAAGCCTTTTGCACCAATTTAAAAAAAATTACCAGTTGCCCAGACATTCAAGTTATGGCGTATAGATGACATTTCCATGTAATTCAGTCTAAGCTTCAAAGGCGAACACACTACAAAATTCCAGATCCAGCTAGCTTTAAGAGGACAGGACAAGTGTGGCATTATTTCAATCTGTCTTCTTTATACACTCCAATCCCCAACGATATACCAGAGACACATTCCTTTACCATTAGGTCACTGACAAATGTTAAGCCTTGGGCTTCAGAACCTGACAGAACCTGTCGTGCTGAAATTGGTTACCTGCCCGGAGCTGCGAGCGTTACCGATGGAGTTTGCCAGAGTGTTCGTCCCCCTCTATCTAATCACATTTCCCACTCCCCGCCCTCCCCTCAGCTTAAAACTGTAACAATATCCGAATGAAAATTTTAAAAATGCAAATTACCAAAATGAAAGCTATTTAGACTGCATAGGAATTTAATTATGTGTCATATGAGAACCCGCATTTTAAATAACCCTGTTAAAGCATACACACATTATAAAGCTGGATGGTTCCCAATTAGCCTTGTAAGAAAAACATCTGGAGAAGAAGCTGTTGTGTGGATTATAGGCTCAAAATATTAGAGTGTGGAACAGAGATCATGTAAAAATATCAGAGACCTAAGTGCTACTCTTCTGTGTACAGGAAGTTAACTGAGCATGTGAAAATACACATTTAACACCTATTCTCCTTAGTGCTGCAAACGAGACAGGTTGCTTCTTCCTGAGCATGTACCCATCCAGCTGCAAGGTCACATCCAGTTGCTCCCTGGTTTTACCATCTGTAGGCTATAACATTTAGACGCATCTTGTAAAACACTTGGAAAGAGAAGAAGCCTTTGGTTCCATGCTAATAACACAAGTGACAGAGTCAGGCATTGTCCATTAATGCCGCCGCAGCCGGTTTGAGTTAAAATGCACCCAAGAAGTCCAGCTTCCCCAAAATGGCACAGGACCCGAGTCCTATTTCCCACATGGTTAGGGCTAAAAGCACAGGTAACAGCAATCAGACGCTGGGTCGCTTTTAGAAGATGGACTCATTTCATTTGCTGACCTATGAGGCATATTGCAAGTACCTTTTTGCTAAGAAAATTCAGTTGTCTCAGCTAGAAGGAAGTCCAGAAATTAAACAGTAACCACCTGATATGGGTACGTAGAGTGTGCTATCACATACACTTAATAACTACAGGTGCTTTAAAGGTCAGATTAGATCCTTATTTTGACTCCTAACAGCAACACAAACATTTACCATAAATCATTATTTATGTACAGATGTACACCATGGTAAGGAAGTGCAAGATGAAACAAAAAACCACCTTGGCTCAAGATCCCAATCAGAGTAGTTCAAAGTCTTTGTATTTGTCAAGTGCTACGGAAAACAGGATTTTACTGTATCTGGAAGAACTTTTCACTGTTGTTTTGGGTTTTTTTCCTAGACTAAGCAGAGAAACACAAACTATGGATCACATTTGTTCCCTTCCTTGAGACTACGGAATACAGATGAAGTTTAACAGTCCTGCTGCACACGGAGAAAACCAGTGACAGCAGCACACCCATTCTGACAGTTTGAAAAATGTGACTGACTGATTCTGTAACCGCTCGGCCTCCTGCATACATTTGCATACAAAATTACATAAAAGTTTTTATCTTTGCTTAACATTTAAATAAGTACGGGGTGGAAAAAACACGTCTGATTGTAAGAAGTTCCAACAACTAAGATTTTTTTTCCGTTTGTCAGAGGAATAATTGGCAGGGGAAAGCTGATTTCCACTTTGTATTATTATCCTTATTTTCATCTGCTTTCACCTTAAGGAAAAAAGCTTTATTCACTTTGACTTTTTCCACATGACACATTTGTCCTAGTCTGCTATTCTCAGAAGTTTAAAATTAGTTCATGCATTTCACCGAGACATAATCATTATAACTGACTGAGAAACACTTGTAGCTCCAAGTTTTTTCAGCAAGGAGGCAGATGTCGGACAGCAGGGAGAAGGGTGGCTGTTACTACCTCAGTGAAAATTCATCCAGTTTGGCTCAACTGCAACTCAGAAAAAAATAACCTTGCACAAAAGCTTAGAAGTGTCTTACTGCAACGGGGAATTTGATTTTCAGAAATTGCTTCTCGGATTGACTGATTTTGCCCAGGACCAGCAAGCTGTAGAAGATGCTCCTTGTGGTTGTTGCTCCTTGTAGCTGGACTACTGGCCCTGGAGCTCCAAAGCCAACAGATATAGAGAGGAAAGTTTAGATGAAGTGGAGGATAGAAAGGATTAAAGCCTGGAACAATTCAAAATTTCTCAACCATTGCACAACTTTGAAGTTTAACAGATACATACACTGAAATGACACAGGGGCAACTCACTGAACCAGCCAACCTGACAAAGAAAAAACATGAATGGTATCGTTGAAAGCATTTTTCAATGCATCTTTTTTAGGAGATATGGGTTTTGATTTGACCACGCAAACACACCAGTTCTTTCAGTGTTTTCTTAGCTATCTCTGTGTTGGTTTGTTTCCCACAATGTAAGCGTATGCTCTGTTTCATAAAAGAGTTAAAAAGCTTCCAAAGAATCCCCAAGAAAAAAAAAACCCAGCCTTTTTTCCCCCCAGAAAGAACTAATTCAGGCATATTCATGTAGTACAGAAAAACTAATTTCCTGACTTGGTTTCTTCTGACAAAAAAAAAAAGTTGGTAATGCATCAAAGATTAACTTGGAAAAACACTGGGGAAGAAATTCGGTTCATCTTCCTTTTTGATCTTCTCCTTTTCTCAGAAAATGAGATAGTTATGGAAAGGGTTACCCGTACTGAGAGCTAACGCAGTCTGCTTACCTTATCCTGGCTATGTGCTGCTGCACAGGCTGATGCTGAAAATGGTCAGGCCACTGCTGGTGAAGGCAGAAGGACGGGGAGGGCTGAAGACAGCAGGCAGGCTGATAGACGGGGGGGTGTTTTTGGCAAATAGAGGCTGAATACTCAGAATGTGGCTGCACGCAGCACGAGGTCATGGGAGATGGTGCTGAGCTGCCAACCACGGAGTGACATTCTTGCTTGCTTAAAGAATGATGGTAGGGACAGGGGTGGCAGCATTGCGACAACATTTGCTGAGTTCTTTGGTTGTCTAAAGGCAGAAAGGATGGTTTGATTGTACCATTAAGTTGCAGGCAGCCGTTGGGACTCGCTTTTGCTCTTGGTGGTTCCTTGGATGGGAGCTGTTGGACCGCAACATCTCCGTCAGTAGCTGCAACAATACCTGGGCCAGTAGCGTTGGACAAGATGCTGCCATTGCTGAGAACCACGGGGTCACTGACGCTGCTCATAGCCATGCTCCAAGCTCTCGATGGATACCTGATGTTCCTGAAGAAACAAATAAAGCAAAGGCTATAGAGCTGCGGTGTTTTCAGATGCTCAGAAGTAACTTTAGATTAAAACGAGTACAGCTCCTCTCTCGTACTCATCTTTCACAAACCAGGGAAATGGAAAGGAGTCACACAGACACTGACAGGAACGGTTTGAAGGACTTTCACTTGTTCAACAAAAAGTTAAGAGTGAAGTTATGTAAATGCTCAGTGATTGAACCAAAACGTAACGCAAGGGAACAGACATTCCACAGTCTCTGGCTCCCAGCTAACAAGTAACGGTTGAGATGCACAGGAACAAGATCATTTTGCACAGGACTAAGTAACAGCCACTATTTATGAGAACAGATTTTGGTAAAAACTGCGTAAGCATCCCCACCTTGCACTGCAATTTGCCTGTGTGCTTTGAAAAGCCAGCAGGAGACACCACCACACAGTGGAAGTTCTTTAATAATCATTAACGTTCTTGTTTCAGTAACCTCCTTTCCTCTGACTAATTTCTACTGAAAACGAGACATATTTGTATTTTTTAAGAAATTATTTTTAAATGCCTTATTTAAATAAATCAAGCCACTTCAGTAGACATCTGCCCAAATGTCTGGATCGGAGACTAGGTCATTAGCAGCAGCCCAAAATGAACCATTACGAATACTAAAAAGATAGAATACAACAACATATTTTTCCAAATTGAAAAAACCAAATAATCCCAGGATTCAATTACTATTGAGTGAGAAGCTCATGCTTCCAAGCGACATGTATTCCAAAGGCAGGTAAGAAACGGACTGCTGTAAATAAAGGATATTAAAGATTTTCTCCCGAAGTCTTGTCTTTTTCAAGCAAAATGTAAACAAGTGAAAACTATTAACATTGGAAAGGTGACTGAGGAGCTTGGCTCAAAATCAAAACTTGTTTGAGGTGTTCACAGCAGCCAATTTCCTCCGTGTCAAGTATAATTGTGCTTTAATAAGCTTTGAAAATAATTTGGAGATTATTATTTTGATAAATAACACAAAAGGTAAAACACCACACTTAAATAAGAATTTGTTTCCCAAGTTCCAGGGGGAGGAGGCAGGAGGAGAAAGGAGAAGGAGGAAGAAAGAACACTAATTACATACTATTTAGAAGAATAAACCAACACATGCTTAAAGAACAGAATCAGTTAATTACAACTGCTTCGGCTAACTTAATGTTACCTTTTTGATACTGAATTTAACCAACAACATCCCAAGTCTAAATGGCAAGGCTTGCATTACAGACACTGAACTCTGCAGAAAGACACAACATGCAGATTAAGACAGATAAGCAAGGAAGTTTCTGACTCTTTTTCTTCCCCAGTACCTTTGCCGAGCACTCAGAGAGCTAAGCCTGCCCAGCCAGCTGAGCTATTTAATTGCCTGAATGCTAATTCTGAGCAGAAAGTGCTTTGGAGAGCGGAATGCTCCCCCCTCCCCGGCAGCACCCCCGTGCAGCACCTCCCCTAGACATAGCTAAATCCTTCACTTCTGAAACCAAAATTAATCCTCTGCTATTTGTTCTAGATCATGTGCGGAGCCAGATGCCCTGGGAAATCACTTCCATTTAGCTGGCCCCTCAGAACAGCAGAATACGCTGCATATTTTTTCCAGCCCCCAATTCCACACATTCCTGCCGGGTGCCCCCTCCCCTGGCCCAGGCGAGCCGAGCCCATGGAGGAGAGTGAATTCAAGTGGCTGGCTAAACTCTGCCTCAGTCTGAAGAGACACATCGGCCGTGTGAAACGCCGCCGTGTTTGAACAGCCTGGCTTTCCCTCCCGCTGCAGGGCAGCCTCAAAGCCCACCGGAGTGGACGGAGCCAGAGGTGGACATGGAGGCAGAGAGAGCTGGCAGCTGTTTTTAGGAATTTCTCGTTGTTTATTTTCATTTTTGCTCAAATCAGAGACAGCCCGTGTGGTGATGATGTTACAGTTCTAAGTTAGTCTGACACATCCATATCATCACTTGAAACTGCTGTACGTTGGTCAAAGTTAGTGTCCCATAGACTATTATAACTGAAAATAAGGTATGGAGACACTGCAAATACCTAGGCCATTCTAGAAGACAGATGCACCATCCTCTTGCTTTAAGCCCAGAGATACCTGCAGCGTGCAGCAACTGAGATAAGAGGATGTCTTTTTCAGTAGCTGTTTCATATCATTTATAAAGGAAAATCACAGATTTATGGTCAAGGCACGCATGTGCCAAATGGAGATGGGTCCCCCAGGCTGGGGACCTCTAGAGCATCCCTGCCCCTCATAAACGCCGACAATGGAATTATAGCTTTTGTTGCATACAGCCCAGCAGCCTCCATTTAATACAATCAAAGGTTACATGTTTGATTTTGAACAGATGTAATATCTACCTGTATGCCTTTTGGTTTAAACAGTCTTCAGAAAGACTCTTTAGAAACTAGCAGATTCAAAAAAAAAAAGCCAAAGATCACCATCATCAGCACCACAACATATAATTCTGCCTTTGTTCTCCTTTTGAACAAGATAGAAAAATTCTATCAGATGATGCTGATTCTTTCTTTCTTTCTAAGACTTAAGAAACAGCACCGAGTCCTGTCCATTTCATGGAGTCTTTGAGAAAGGCAACACCTGCTTACCTTGAAGCTCTTTCAGAGCCATATTAGGGTAAGCCAGACCACTCCGCACGCTGAAGGTAACCGTCTGATTCCGTATTTTATTCAATCACAGTTAAGCACTGGGACTCAGACCAATTCTCTAGCATTTTCATTTGGTTTAGTAGCTTTTCTAAACAAATGTGATATCGTCACTTCACAAGTCTAATGTTATCTGAGCTCTGTTTCACTCATGTTTAAGGGTATTAAAAATTATGCACTATAATACTTCGTTTGTGTCACGCTCTGTACCAGCGACTGAAACTCCATTGACAGCAAAACTTCACCTGCAGCTGTCACACCAAAATATATTCTTAGATTATTTTCTTCTCTTTCTGCTGTATTTCGTCTCCTCTGCCACAGCTGCAGTGACTGGGAACTTACTGAGGGAAGCAATAACGGCCCAAGGAAACAGTTAACTGAGAATCTCTGCTTTAGAGGATGCACAAATAAGCCAGTTTAAACGCAACAAGTAAAAGCACAGTAAGATTTCTATAACACGTGGATCTGAGAAATCAAAGAACCTGTTCATCATGAAAAAAATCTAAAACTTAGAATCTTTGAAAACTCTGAATTCTTTCAATGCTGAAGTTTATTTTTGCTGCATTCCTCAGACTGGTTTAGGATTTGTATTCTTCAACAGAGTGGGGTTTTCAGACTTACACCATTTTACACCTGAAGGCTTTGAGGCAGCGGACACGTATTCTGCATAATGAGGTTGTAGATAATACAGGTTTTAATATAGGCAGCTCAACTTAACAAAAGATTAAATACAATTAGAAAACGTGCTAACCTACATGTTTAACCCATCACACTTAGGTTTCCACCCCTCTAGCTGGACACAAGGTATTTTAAACGTTAACATCTATTTAGAAATTATGCCAGCTGGACCGCTAAGGAAAGAAAACCAGAATTTATCTTTAATTACTGCAGGCTTGGTAACAGTAACTGCTAAGAAAACACTTCAGCCACGCAGTTCAGCACACCAGCTTGGAAGAGTGTCATATCTGGGAAGTGCCATAGCCCGCAGAGGCAAGGTTACTTGGTGACAGTTTTATAGAGTAATCCCTCTATTATTTGTGGAGCTAACAATGAACCCAACTTACCCTGCAGACATCGGCCATCTGCACCGCAAGCCCTTCAGGAAATAAAGTAATGCTGTACCACGCTGCAACTATGTAGGATTTGGTGTTCCCTCACTAGCGTGGTCTTTTTAGGCCTGGATTAAGTTCACCTGTTCCTTTGGCTGCAACTGAAAGAATTTTTCTTTGCTTTAAAGTTTCTTTAAAAAAAAAAAAAAAACACCAACCAAAAAAACAGACTTAAAAAAAACATTGGTTCAACAAATCCCATCTGGACTCATAATGCCTGCAATTGAGAATGACAGAAGTGCACATTCAAGAGGGAATGATGTAGTGGAAATTTAGTACAACCTAATATATTAGTACAAATAATTTATAGATCTTTAGAAGATGACAGAGAACAGCTAAGTGTTGAGGGTTGTTTTAACCACATAATGGCCAGTAGTCCCTTAAGACACTGAAGTTTTTCAATGTGGCAAATGGGTTACCTGGTCTCAATCTGTAAACCCGGTTCAATCCCCTCCCAGACTCTGTTTTCTGTGCCAGTCAGTGCACAGCCACTCTTTAAGGAAGGTTTTCTCCTCCTCCCCAAAATTCTTGGCATCTTTTCTTTTTCTCAGTGCTTGCAGGAGTAACAGGTGGTGCCTGGTGTTTTGATACTGGATTTTATGGGAGACATCTAGTTATCTATCACTGCAATGGTCTTTAGCAAGTCAAACAGCTTTTTATGTTTTATGGTTGTTGATCTCCATTTTGGCTCTCAGCTAGGCATTTTTCAAATTCTCTAGCTCTTACTCCTATGAGTTCAGATGTGGTGCTTGGTTTCTCTCAATACCCTGATTCTTGCTTTGCCATTTCAGCTGTTAACCACTAGTCTTCCTGGAAAACCTTTGACTATACAAAACATAGGCACTCACTAGAACAAGCCTTCCCTGTCCTTTCCACTTTTTTTTCCAAGTATTTAAAGTATATATTTTGTCTTCAAGAAGATTCTCTACATAAGAAAAAAAGAATTCATTTTATCAGCACACCAGTTTAGGTGGTACCCTTATTAATGCAACTGCCTCACTTTGCTGAAAATCTGCTCGTTAGCAATCCTCAATCTAACTGCTTTCCCCAGGCAGCAGTACTTATAAGACAATTACAAAGCAGAGGAGACTTTCAGAAGGGAATTTTCCCCTCTTCCATTTGGTAGCAAGTGTTTGGAGAGCCAGCTAGCTCTTCCATCCCTCTCCATGGCAAGTGTTTCCAGAGCCAGCCGGCCCTTCCATCCCTCTCCACAGCCCAAGAGGTGGAGAAGCTGTCCCATCCCAAATCTGAGACAACCTGAGTTAATTTCCCGCATCTCAGGCTGGCCTGGGAATGGCAATTCCTGTGACAGGGAGTTTCCAGATGTCACCGTGCCAGGACCACAGCTCATGCTCCAGATGGGCACTGGAAAACCAGTGTTGCCAAACTGGCAGACAAACTGGCCCACCAGCAGCAGCCATGGGGTGAAGGAGCTGGGAAAGACTGCAAAGAGTGGGGAAAAAGAGTGTTCTCCAGAACTTCAGAAATAGGTTATGCTTTGCTTTTAAGCTAAAGTTACTTCTCCTGGCACAAACAGTAAAACAACAGCAGACCACTTACAGAAATCAATTGCAGTGCTTTAACTACAAAGTCTTTTTAAAGTCAGAATTCACAATAAATAATTAAACTATAAATAGAGGCAACAACAAGGAGATCTGAAAATTCTTCCACAAATTTTGTAGTACTCTAAAGATTTATTAAAAGAAATAATAAAGCATATATATGCAGGGAAAATGGTAAAAAAAAAGTATTACAAAAATCTGAAAAAGCTTCAAATACTCTGAGTTTTGGAAGGAGATACAGCTACAAACACAAATGACTGCAACAAAAAATAATACTTCGAGAAAAAAAAAAGTGTGCATAGTTCTGGAAAGCAGGCATACACCAGCACAGTATAAAAGCATGGAAAGCTGTTAAAAAAAACACAACCAACCCAAGCCCAAACGCTGCTTACAACTGCTACACTGTCATCGCACTAAATCTTATTTACACAACTTACTGACTTTCCCTGACCATATGAAAGACATTTGAGTTTTGTAGTTGGAAATATTCTGATCCAAAATAGCTCTAATCCTGCTTACACAGAGGGGGAAAACCCAAAATATGTCTCTTTCTGGATGTAAAAGGAGTTACTTGCATTGAAAGTTCCACAGGTTTTTACTTGATCGTGCTGGGGGATTAACATTTAAATTATTACAGCTGTGAAGGGACACAAAAGCACTACTCTTGAGCACACAGCTCCAGCAATGCCTACCGTCACCCTGACTATCTCAGCATTACCTAAGAGGTTAAGAAGCCTCTCGACTGGCTGTTTAGAAGCAGATTTTTTGTTTTCTTTCCAAATTTAGAAGCTATGTTTGAGCATCTTTAAGGAACCTGTTACTAACAACAGCGTTTTTTTTTTCCTTCATATTTCAATATAAGCACTAACATAATTTTACAACTACTGTACATTAACCAAGCAAAACCCTCGGTGAGAATGCCACGGCACATCGAGCAGGTATACGCCAGCAGACACACCTATTTGATAAACACAGAGCATTCTTTGCATTTAGCTCCAGAAAACACAGCAAAGCAGTTTTACACTAGCAGTCAAGCAATTATTTTCTTCGAAAGCTACACAGGCAGGAATGGATTTATTTTTTTTCCCCTCCTCTTGCTTTCCGAAGCGTACGTTGGTTTTAAGTCTCCTATTTTGCCGAGCCAAATGAAGGCCAAATGACAAACCTCATATACCGCTTATTATAACAGCGCATCTGCTGAAGTCGCCTGATCTGGAGCCGGGGAGAGGTGTTTTTCTTTCTCAGCAGCCCTTCGGCGCTGGCAGGGTCCTGTTCTAAGCTCTGCGGCACCTCTACCCAGCTGTGGGCTTTTACAAGCCCAGGAGTCGACTTGCATTACAAAGTAGCGTTTAAGCGTAAATAACCCGAAGGTACACCATAGCCTTAGTTAAGCCCGTACCCTAACGCTTTCCGAAAGCCCGAGCTCTTCCAGCCGCAACCCAAGGTATCGCTCCAGGAACAGATTTGGGGGAATCAAACGTAACGCGCTCCTTAACGCTTACCAGAGCCCAGCCGGAGCAGCAGGACGGGGACGGCAGCCCCCTCCCGATCCAGGTAGCCCTCTCCCGATCCAGGTAGCCCCCCACCCCACCTCCGGGAGTCAGTCCCGCTCCGCCGCTCGCCCCGAC
>JAHREE010000287.1:13225036-13269648 GCA_033628505.1 Tringa tobata | reverse complement strand
CCCCCCAAAACTCTTTACTTCATCCCTTGGTTGTCAGGCGTTTCTTACAAAATGTCTCTGACGCTTCAACACCACCGAAAAACAACAACTTGGGAAAAAAAAAAAAAGGCTTCTCCCCCCGAATTGTAAGATATTTGTACCTAAAATGCCTTTTCTTGCGCTTCCTTCACTCCTGAGCACTTCAGGACGCAGCAGCCCAAAACCAACCACCTCCATGTACCCCTCATTTTCTTTTAAAAGACTTTATAAATACAAACCGAATTATTCCAGGCTATTAACGCAAAAAGCTGAAAACTCCAGGAGCAGAGAAGCCAGTCTGGTCGCCTACAAGTCAAAATGCAAAATCAGAGATGGCCAATTTCTGGGGATATTTAAAGCCCCAATTCTAGGAGCTCAAGACTGAAGCAGCAGGTCATGTAGAGCTCAGTATTAAGGTGAGGAACTCTGCACCAAATTTGCAGAGCTGCGTTATGAGGAGCTTTTTAAACCCCTGCTGTGGGAGATGCCATAAACTGGTCTCAGCCTGCTCAAGCTCACTACTGAGCCTCACGTGCTCACCAGCCTCGTGTTTTAGGAGATGACTCCTGGTTTTTCCCCAGCTCTGGGTATCTCAGATGCGAACCTCAGAATTCAGCATCCTCCTGGGCTAGATCTTACCAACCAAGTCTCCTGCCACTCCAAAGCAGGTCACAATCCACCCGGGACCGGCTTTTTAGAAGAACTCTTTCCCCTCTGCCGAAATCCTGGAGCTCTGATTTCAAGGTCAAATTGAGATGGTTGTAGCAAAAGGAATTTCTCATTCACAAGCATCTTTACAAAGCAAAATCTTCCAGAAGGAAACACTGGGGCTCAGTTTCCCCTCAGTGTGACCATAGCATTATGCATCCTAACTCTGGTCCAAGATTTTATGCAAGGCAGCTCTTCCTGCTCATTGGATCTGATCTTTAACAGGCAGTAAGAGACTCTGCTGCTTTCCTACTTCTACAGGGAAACTTTTTTTTTTTATTTTATTTTAAAACCAGTGCTCCTTGCCTTTCTCACTTAGCTTCAACTGGAAAAATCTCACTGGCATCAGCTGCCCTGTCTCCACCTCCCACACACCACCAGCATCCTATCTAGAACATCGGGTCTATAACATTAATGGATTTCTAACAGAAAACTTCCTTTCCACCCAGCGCTAATGGTCCAGGACAGTTCTTATACGAGAAACTCAGATACATTTATTGAGCAAAACAGCAGCATTACAAACCAGGTAACTTCAAACCATAATTCAGAATGGAAGTAGGACTACAAGATGGTATTCACTTTCTAAATATCTGAAACGCATAATATATGCCCAGAAGCATCACAAGAATAACCTCAAAGCTACTTTTCCAAAGTCACAGAACTCTAAGTATTTTTGAAAAAGCTATTTACTAATAAAAGTATTTCTTAAATATGCAAATATTACTGTATATCAGTTCACTGCAGATAGGGTGTCACTTGTATTTGCTAACCGCCTCAAGGAAGTGAAAAAAGGCACAGAATATTTACTCATTGCTTTGATATCTAGGAGGAAAAAGCACTATAAAAATCTAAGGGATTGCAATCTATTAAAGCTGTTAGACTCTATGTACTGCGCAAAATGGTGTTATTCTATCTTAGTGCACCAACTTACTGCAGATACTTTGTTTCCAAGGACGGTAGTAAAACAACTATATCGTGTGTTCAGAGGTTACGCTTAATAAAATGATTCCTGTGCAAATTGGATTTAAATACTGTATCATAGATTTGAATTACAGCCTTGTAGTCAGTAACGGCCTTCACAGTCTCTGAAAAGCAAACTCAGCACTGAGAAACCTTTCTCCCACGCTACGCTCTGTCCCCGCAGAGCCTTAATTGTCCAATGTCCCCCCGGCACACTCCTGGGTTTTGGCATCTCCATGTACACCCTTTAACACCCCCTTCTGCTCCACCTTCAGCTTTTCATGTTGCTGCTTATCCCACTGCTCACCTCCCAGCGGTACCAGGCAAATGCTGGTTTTTCATTTGAGAGCGATTAGGAAACAGAAGCGAGCTCTGCAGCACGTGGAGCGCAGGTACAGGAAAGAATCGGGGGAAGGTGGAAAAGGATGGAGGAATTTAGGCGGATTCGAGGCAGATCCGGGCCGTCAAATTCAATCTGTGGAAGCCTCGAGAAGATAAATGAGTAACGCTCTGCTCTGTCCGCCAGCTGGAAATGCACACATCCAGAGAATCTGCAGGACATCTGCACTACTCATTCAGCCTTGCTTTAAGTCAATCCCATCCCTGATCCACCAGGAAGTTCCACTTACCTATGGATCTATCGATACATTTTACAAGCGACAGAATTTCCATCATAAATAAGATGAACTCTCAAAGCTTCACTAGGCATTAAAGACAAAATGACCAGAATAAAAGTTGATTATTACACCATCTTGAAGACTATTATTTTTAGATTCCACAAATTACTTAAAAAAATTTGTGATTTGAACTTCAAGCTCTTCAAGACAGACATGCTGCTCTGGGCAAAAGTACTTTGCATGTTCTCATCAAAGAAAAATCATTTAAACTTAGCAAAATGGGCAAACGATCTCTTATAACAGCATGATAGTGCTGGCCACCTCTGCTAGCTTTGGCTAGCCATGGCCAAGAGCTGGCACCTGATTAGTTCCCACACTGTAGCCACAGCTATTCTCTGCCCCTTCTCTTGCCTGGATGCCTCCAAACACCTCTATGAGCTTAACAGGACATTAACACAGATTCCTCTTTTCAGAGCAGTGCCTTTTAAAGAGAGAGATTCCGAAGAAGCTGAAGGAGTTTGACAGCATTGGACATTAATAAGAGAGCTGGTGGCCTTTTTGGGTGCTCTGGGTTCAAACTGATGCTGAAGGACTAGATAAACACTCGAGAGGCTTTGGAAATCCTCAAAGGCCAGACAGAAGGTACCCCAGGTGCTGTAGAAATTCTGCTGAATTCCTCATGAACTGGGTAGAATAAGGGAATACAGAATAGAAGAGTTAATTAGAGGTTAAAATGACAGAATGAGTTCTGTACATGGCACATGTACTCTGCAAGTATTTTATTATAGCTACATTGAATTTTTATTACAATTCCTATCCAACTACAGAATTTCCTGACTGGTGGTTTTTTTCTTGGACACAGTATTCTCTATTGCACCTCAGATGCTATAGCACAGTACCTGCACCAGGCAATTCACCAAATGTCACTTAAAACACAATGCAGTGGGAGAAACATGGTAGGGAACCAACCATTTATTTCCTATTTTTCACACTAAAGGATATTTTCATGCAACACTTCAGGTAACGCCGAGATAGCAGTAGCTATGTCAATTATTGCAAGGCACGTAGGACACATATGGGGACCTTACGGATTCTAGCAGTACACGGGACACGCCAGGAGCACACCCCAGGGGTCCAGAAGTATGAGGAAAAGGCAAAAAGTGACTTATCTGAGACTGCAGCCCCACAAACGTGAGTCACCCACTCCTAGACCTAAAGAGCATGGGAACAGAAGGGCTGCGTTCATAAGGCATCACCCTTGAGATGGAGACTCTCAGAATTGGCAGTTGGAAGCCCCCAAACAGACAGAGGAGTTGATTCACAACCTGTGTTACCCATCCAGAAATGAAAAAGAATATTGTAAGAGATAAAAACAAAAGCACCCAGCAATGAAAAAACTCTGTACTTAGATCTGCGGGTTTATTTCTTTGACATACAGGATGAAAAAAAGGAAATGAATGAAATAAAAGATATTAAACATAAAAACTCACATCCTCTTACATTGGCATTCTTCTGTACACTCTCCCCCCGCCCAGGGGTGGATGAGACATACCTTCATATAAATATAGCCATAATAGAAGAAAAAAACGATTTAGTATCATCATATTCCTATGGCTTAAGCCTTAAGTATTGAGCCTACCATGAGCTCCATGAGGATGAAACACTGTCTGATCAATAGACGACGTGAAGTAAATTGGATGTCCTTCCCCAGTTTCCACTCAGCCAGACTTCATTGCAAAATCTTTCATAATTGATATCCTCAGGAAAGGCTGAGAATTGAGTAGAGAGGCTGAAAAAAATCTTTAAGCCTTGCAAAGCAGTCTTCTCCAGCACTAGTGACAGGGGAAATGTTAGATGTAATTGCTGATCATGCTCTATTTGTTTTTTTTCAGATAAACAAAGGACTTCTGGCTTGTAAGCAGGAAATTTAAACCCTACACGCTACATTCAATAAAACAGATACCAACACATTCTTTTAATATTCTGGAAGCTGGACATTTAAGGTCACATCATCTTAAATAACACAAAGTCAAAGCACAGAAATAAATTTCTGGGGGCAAAGAAGGTCTTTCATTGTCCACAAAGTGCCTAGAACAATGCGCTCTCAGTCCCTAGTGTAATTAAAGAGTCAGTTCAGTATGATATTGCAAACAAATAAAGCAGGATTCTAAGCTATTTCCTCTATTGATTTTTTTTAAAAGCTCCCAAAGTAGGATAGCGACATTTTCCAGTCTTTTTTTTTCTCCCCCAACCGAAATAAGACACTCCAGCAGCATTTCTCTAACTTTATTCACTGAGATCCTGAGGTTTTAAACCAGGTCATGTGAAGGCTGAGTTTTATTAAATGTAAGACTGTCTTGTTTCATCTACTTGCAGAACAGAAATACTAAGATCAGTTTAATGATTTTTCAGTGAAGATCTAATAGAGATAAATCTTTTATTTTGTATGTTTCCAAATCACACGTACTCTGAATTGAAATGCGTATCTCAGGCTCCACAGGAACTCAAGTCCCACATCATGTAAAAATCTTGAAAAGCTAGTAAATTAAAAAAATTCCTCACCTTGGAAGCAATTATTTACGTTATTAAAATAAAAAAACAGGTTGTGTATTAATAGTGAATAAAACAAAAAAAAAATTATCAGATTTAATACTATGCAAAAATATGGAAAGTTTGTAAGGCAGTTTTATTAGCATCTCAATATTCAGATACTAATATGAAGAAAACATGTTTAAAGTACAAATAAATCTGGAAGCAGAACTGAAGTTCTATATTTTTGATTTATCTACAGCTCCCAATGTTTTGAAGGAATTTTTAATAGCTTGTCTTCAGTTATAACAGTTTTATTCTCTAGACAGAGTGCTCCAATAATAAGTTATATTAAAATGCAGCTGCAAAAACATGTTTACACACAGTTACACTTTCTCATTCACATTCCTTTCTCACAGGTGCACCTTTTCCACTCTGAACTAAGTACTCCTAAGCGTATCTTATGTAAGTGCACACATGTATAATGTCACTTGTAAAATAGTCCAGACTGACCAGAGGGAAAAACTAACAGAATGCTTTATCTGAATGTAAAATAAACAAGTGACATAAAAAGCAGTAATTCCATCACTTGTACAACACCAGTATTTAAACCATAACCACCACGCTGATGTCACGGTGAAAGTGACTATTGCACTTCATTTTTTTCCAAATGACAGGAGAAATGAACTTTACCATTATTGTTACAATAACTACCATTCTAAGATTAACTTGTCTATAATCAAAGAAATACCAAAGAACTGCATTTCTCCCATTGTTTGGAGGACTTCATACAGCAACAACCCAGAAAGCACAACTGCCACTATTTCTATCTCAGCTACAGAGGCAAAGGAGAAGTCACCTTCTCAAATTCATATTCTTAGTTCAGGAAACAGCAAAGTCCTGAAAGGTAAGGAATTCTTTTAAAACACTAAGGTATTGATTACTTTAAAGATAGGGACCATTGTTTTGCACCTAATTTCAGGGAAACTAAAAATGCAACATCAATATTTACTGCAGCTGCAGAGGTATTGCCATATAACGTGTGTGCAATATAAACACTTATGTGCAACATAAATGTTTATGTTGCAGACCTCAGAAAACTAGCATTTTGTTGTTCATTTCATTCACTTTCACAGCAAAAGAAAGTAGAAGGATCTCATTCATTTCAGAGCAAATGAGGTGATGACTGTAGTTCTGAAACATTTCTTCTACCTATTGCAAGTTCAAACTTCAGCCCTGCATGCGTTTCCCTTGGCTTAGTACAAGTAACAGGAGAGAAAACCCCTACCAGCTTCTTAATTATTCATTTTTCTAAAGGATTTTCAAAATTAACTGCCTAAACCTTCAAATAAAGCACGAAAGAGCTCCCCGGCTCTTGTGCACAACCCACATCACACCTTCCCATTTCCTCGACAGGGGAGTGAAATAAGCAGGAAAGTCAAAGTGTTTGGGGCAAACAAGCAACGCCAGAGCCCAGAGAGGAGCTTTTATTTGATGTGAGCTTTACTAACAGACAAGGCAGGAGAAAAGGCTATTTGAGCCCAAACTCGATGTTTGCTCACTGGGCTGCTGGTCTGCCAGAGGGTTACCCAAACACAGCTCCCACGATGGGACGCCAGCCTTTTCCAGTGCTCTCTCAGCAAACAGCCACGACCCTGGGAATTTCTCATACGTGTAGATAAATCAAGAACCAGACCAACCTCCACAGCTTTAGAAGGAGACGTCAGATATCTCTGGGACCCTCTGATTTCACACTGTTTAGACTAAACAGCAGTTACCGCCTATCATGTGCACGTCACATCATTTCCAGAGCTCTTCACTAAAGTTGGTTTGATACGTGTCTGTTTTACCTGCTACTCTAAGTCAAAAACCTTGAGACAAGTCTAAACTCTGAACCACCTATGCAACATTCCCCTGTGTGGTGGGTTTGGTTTTTTTTAATGCTTATTCTATTCCTTTTATAATATACCTAGGGATACTGAGGTGTATCTTCTCGAACACAGGCTCCCTGGAGACACACATTTCTGAGCTGTATTGTCAGTACAAAAGTGAAACTGTACACCTTCCTCATCAATTCTCAAACTAAAAAACCCTTTGGGAAAGCACAGGTGTACAGAAATTGCATTATTGTATCACAAACCCAGATATATCATTTATCTGCATGAGGTCCATTTAACAAACTGAATTTTTTTCTATTGAATATGTCCAGTATTGACCAAACGCCTAAGATGATGTACTTGCAGGCTTTTCAAACTTGCTGGTACCTCTGGAGATTTACATTCAATAAATACAGTTGGATAGGTATTTAAAGATCGAATTCAGGATAAGACTTCAATTAGATTACTTCTGCTACAGCCTCTGTGATATATGTAGCCAATTCAGTTAGATAATATTGCTTTTTTCCATTACTACAGGCTACCCATTTTACATGTACTATACATGCTGTGTTCCTAGGAGATTCATCGGTATATGGTTTGGTTCTTCACCTGTTAAGTAAATTGCAGTATCAGGGAGCCCTTTTCACATGAGAATTGAGGAATCTGAAGAGGACGAGGCGCTGAAAAGTATTTCTTTTTCATGGGAAAAGTTTCTTCCCATACCCAGGAACTGAGGATCACGAAGCACTCCAGGACTCTGAAGCAGCAGGACTGATCCCAGTCTTCTGCACAGGAACCGGGGGTTTGGGAATTGAGAGAACACCAGTCGTCTCTGGTCATTACAGAGTACAACCATGGAGAGATTTTTATTTTTTTTTATATGCTGGCGAAGCAGAGTGGCTGGGTGTCTGCCAGCAGCACCACAGCTGTGCAGAGCAACCAGTAAAGCACCAGTGTCAGACACGGGGACAGGCACAGAGCCACTGCCCCAGGCTTCTGGAGCCCTGCGGCAGCACAGCCGGCCCGTTATAGCTTTCAGCTCCCTTAATTGGGCCGTGGAGCTGTGCCAGGGCACGGGCACCGCTCATTTTAATAAAGCTGAGAAATCAATTTACTACCAAGCCATTGAACCTTTATAGAAGCGTTCAGACATTAAAACCTGAATATTCTTTTTACAATTTCAAATCTTATTTAGCAGAACAGCCGTATTTAGTCTACAGTATTTAACAGTCATCAGCCAGATACTATTTTAATATGAGCAATGCGTGCATAAGATACTGACCTTCTCTGCGAGAACTCACAGCCCAGTCAGCTACTAAAAGCGTAAGAGCAGTCACAGAAAGATTGCTCCATTTGTCAGAAGATATTCTTCTTTGCATATACCCTTCCCAGAACAACTTATGTACAAATCTACCAGCAAAAAAAAGCAATAAATCTTTCTTAAAGAGTTTGCTTTAGAGACAAAGATACGAAAAAAAATTAAATAATAATAATCTAACCTTGAGGGAAGCAGCCCAGTCAATTTTGGATGACTGGTTCTTCATGCTTGCATGACATATCCACTACTATTTTTTCCGAACAAAAGGTATCACATAGATGTGATCCCAGTACTCAAAAGCCAAACGCATATGAAGTTATTGTCAGTCACTAGGAAAGCCTGTAACAGCCACCGGTGCTCTTCCCACCTCCCCAGTACAGCCGAGTGGGAGATGCTAGGCAGGACCAGCAGTGTTTGTGCGTGGCGAGGGGAAATGGGTGACCCTGAGCTCCTCGGTTACTGGCACGTTATATGCCAGGGTGAGAGGAAGCTGTGTGTTCCAAGGGGAAGGCAGAGGAGGGACCCTGGAATGCTCGGCCTGAGGTCAGCGGACAAGGAATTTCACAGCTTGGTGATAATTTTAAGAGGCGAGTGCCCATCATGCAAACACGTGCTAAGAAGCTTGCTCACACACTCCCTCCTTATAGATTAGGTTTAATCCTAATACATTTTCTAAATTCAGCTCCCACATACCTGCACAAGCACATTTGCTGGCGGAAGGATGGCAACTGTACAGGCAAGAATGACCAGCAGTAGAAGGGAGAAGTGTTTCTTTCAGTGACATTAATGATTTCGGTCCACTTAGAAATATGTATGCATATAATCTGCATATTGTAGTATACACTATAAAAGAAATAGCTTTAGAGTTGATACTTAGCACTAAAGAAAGACTTTTAAGAAAAAGCATGTAGGACAATATAAACAAAAAGCAGAACTGAGAATCGAAGGGATAAGCGTAAGCACAATGCTTAATTTCTGGTTTTAAGTTTTCTATAAAACAAGTTATTGCTGAACTAGTTTCAAATTCTCACAAAATAACAGAGCAGAAACAAAGGGCTGTATCTGAAATGCCCACAAACTGAAATTCCAGTTCCCTACATACAGGAATTTCTTTCATTAGGACAAGATGGAGAAGAACGCAGTGATTAGCATTCTAATTCAATACTAAAACATAGTCGGGTACAATTGGTGAAGCTACTGAAGGGATTTTCCCAGGTTTCTTGCTTTGTTGTTGAACGGGCACACTTTGCCTTTCAGAGCTGAACAAATCAACGGTTGAAAAACATCGTATCTCCTATGACTTTCTTCCCAAGTGCTGTATTTCTACCCCACCTGCACGGCTACGGGGAACGCCGAGCAGAAGCAGCCACACTCTTCAGGTTAGTGGTCAGAGAATGACTGAAATGGTCAGGCTCCTCGTGCCCAGAACACGTCTAGAAGACACCTAAACCAAAGCTGTGTTCCATTAAACCGGCACGGGTGAAACACACGGCTCTGCCTTCAGATGGAGGCAATTCAAGAAAAATTGTGCTGCGCATTACTGAATTCTGCCCAGCACTCAGCAAAAGCCTCACGACTTCAAAAATAAAAGAACAGCCAGGTCCTGTTAAATTTACTATGCTCACCCCACCTTGCATTTAAAGATGGAAAGAAATACTTCCCTCAGGGAAGGGGGGCCCAGCTCATAATTTCTGGATTAAACCCATTACTATTAGCTGCAGAATGAAATTATTAGTGACAGGTTCACTGAATTACCTCTTTACAGAGGTCACTAGAGCTTCCTAGAAACCTAAAACTGCCATTGTAAATTTAGGTAATAACAAGTGAGTTTTTTAACCCATCAGAATTGGAGGTAAACATAATAAAGAACCTTTTTAATACCCTAATTTAGTCATGCACTAAAGTACAATACATTTGCATTTTCTTCACTTCGAAGTTATAAACTGAGAAAATACATGAGTGCTGGCATGCACCACTATTACATCAACGTTTTATATCCACAGATGTGGATGTAGAATTTCTATTGATTTTCAATATGCTCATTTCTCTTAAAACTGTAACACAAATCAAGAATAATTTCTCTGGCAAGTACACAAACCAAATCTTGATCAGTACGTTTAAAGTAAGATTAAAAAGAGGTTTAGAAGAGGACTAAACAGAAGCTTTCACCATGCAAAATTCTGTTATGAAATTAATCAATTCTGCAAATGTCAAGAATCTGGAAAAAAAAACAAATCCAAACAAGAAACCACATGTACAAAACCCTTACTTTCATTCTGTGTTTATTACTGCCATTTTAAAGCTTTGCTCAATTATTTACAAAGGACCTTAGACAGCAATCGTTCAATCTACCACTTTATAGGCTGTGCTTAGTTCTGTTTAAGCTTCCAAGACTGCTAATAAACTCTGTGTAGTGTTTCATGTAAAATACATATACAGTCCTCGAAGTGCAGCCTGTGTTTCCCCCTCCTGGGTAAGTGACCTCATCACTGCCTTACAAAGTCCCGTTTCTCTCGCTTGTGCTCTCCCCTCGCTCTGCTCCTGTGAATTTTGTGTTTCTCATGGTACAAAGGATGCCCTTGATCCCAATCTAGCAACCAGCTGAGTAGTTTCACACCACTGCTTGGTGAGAAACCTGAGCCTGAAATCCTTCAGATGGATTTTGGCATAAAATCCAAGTTTTCCTTTTCTTGAAGTTATAATGCAGTTGTCCAGCAATTGCATCAAAGCATTGTGAAGCATTTGGAGAGACGTTTTGACTGCTGTTGGGGTGGAACACGTGCACTGGTGGGAGCAGCACTGGGCACAGCCTCTGCTCCACACCACACCAGTACAGCTCGCTGCCTGGGCTGCACGGCTACAGGAGATTAAATAGATTTAAAACACGCTCTGTTATAATTTATTTTACCACTAGAAAGCTATTATGCAAAGATACTTGAATCCCACTGACACTGGTCACAAGTTTCCAGGAGCTATGACCAAAATTCAAGAGTTGTCATATAGACCCCGAATCTGAAGTAGATTGGTATTAATTTGCAACTAAGAGACTAAACTACCAGAGGGTGCAGATTTCATGGTTTAAATTCAGTTTTCTGTAAATGTAGTTCATTTTGCAATTTCTTTTTTTCAGATGTCTAGGTTGAAGAAGTGACCCTAGTGAAATAAGAATTTCTTTGAACTCCTCCACTTTGCAGGATTTGCAGGGTACTCTCAGTAAGATTAAGCCAAAAGGGGACAGGCGCTTCAATACTGAAATGTTTGCCATCCTACAAACCAAACTTCAAGATAACAAATATCCACAGAAGTAGGCAACCAAAATACTGAGAAATTCACAAGAGAACTCAGGCATTGAAATCCTGATGTAGTCTAAATGACTCTATCTCCAAATACCTTTACACTATATTTCACTAACACTAATCTATTTTACTATACGTCCAAAGTTCCACGGGTCTAGCTCCCCTGGTAGCAACTGGCACCTAAATCTGAAGTGTGACTTCTGCTGGCCTTCAAGAGGCAATCTGAAATTCAACAAACTCTTTCAGGGGTTGCAATGAATTATCTGCCATCTGAGAACCATCAAAATCAAAATTATACGAAGGGTAACAAAAAAATACTATTAAAACATGATGGCGATGGTAAAGTTTGACAAATTTCCAACAGAACTAACTGGAAACCTGCCTTTTCTGATGATCCACAGAACTTGAAGCAAGCAGAGTGAGAGCCCTGAGGCATCAGATAAGGCTGCCCAGAAGGGTCTCCTAGCCATGGAGATAAATGCCCTGGAGAAACTCTATTTCCTCTACAATGCAGAATGCAGAATTTTTTGTTTTAACTTTTAAATTGGATCCAAAAAAATCGAATTTCAAAACACTGAAATTCTTTGCAGAAGTACAGTTCCCTCTCTCCAGCTAACTCTATATGGTCTCTTTTTGAAAAACATAGCACTGTTCAAAATTAAGTTAAAGGATTATTTGGAGTTTCTTGCATAAACACAAGCCAAGTATTAGCTTAAGTTACTATAATGGTCTTTATATAGGCTCATAAGTCACACGGCAAATTTTGGCAGAAACAGACTTCAGTCTTTAGAACATACACGTTTAGGTATTTGAACATAGTGCCAAAAATCTCCCAAAGATAAGTGAAATACACCAGGAAAACTGGTTTTAATATCCGTGGAGTTACTCAACTTGAACTGAATTTATCAAGATAAAGAATACATTTTTCTCGCTGCTCTGAGGACAGACAAATCTTTCTGCTCAATATCTAACAGCTGTTGCAAACAACAGATGCTGGAAATTCTCTAAGAGATTCTACAAAAAAATCTTTTATAGAGCAAAATCCTTTGCAACCTGAACACCAGAGTTTCCATAATGAAATCAATTTCTATGCCATGTTCTTAATTTCAGTCTATTTCATATATTCATTCAAGCTATAGCCTCTAAGCTTTACACTCAAGAAGTTCTCACACCAGTCTTCCATAAAAAGATTTGCTCACGTAACAGTGCTGGTCTTTGCTCAGTGAAATATTAGTTTCTGTGACCTGTCAGGAAGTAACTGAACAACAACACGCTTGGGTACAACAGAAAAAGCAAAAAAACCTAAGCAAGAACAAAAAAAAGGCCACCTTTTCAATACCAAGACTTCTCTGTGAAACTGGGTAGTTTGTTCTACATAGAACAGTTCCACTTATTCCTTAATCCAAAAATGAAAATCGTAACCTTTCACCAATTTACTAAAAAGCTTTTCTTTTTTCCCCTCACAGTTTAAGCCAAATGTGTCTCAGCACTGGATCCCAAACTTTAATTTCCTTCTCCTTCTGCCATTGTTATGCCAGCCCTTCTAAATATTTACCCTTCCCAGATTCCTAAAATGGAAGGAGCTGGGGCTCTTTTGTAGTGCAGATGATTTGCACAGACCCCAAGGAGTGGAGAAATTCTCACGCTTTCATGGGAGGGAAACTGGATTTAGGGGACACTTTGTTCATGACAGGGTAAAGTAATCTTTAATAAATTTAAATTGAAGGGTCTTTCTAACACGGAGGGATTATGTATACCTTCCTCATATACAGTGATAAACACTAAAGGTATTAATAAACATTCCTTAGAGAACTGCAGATTTACATTTTTCAGAAAGCGTAGACGTGATTAAATTGCATCTATATCTGGAAACATTTAGTACTAAGCTGTTGAAAAGTTATTTTACTGTATACGCCGCTTCAATTTATCTTCCAAAAAATTAAAGTGTCATTATAGATAAGGATTTAGTAAAAGTAAAAACTTAATCTAAAAACCTAAGGGAAGACAAACAAAATTCCAGCATTAAACAACACGAAAAAGGAAAATAAGTAGCAGTTTTATGGCTAGCAAATGTTTTGGAGTCTCCACAGGGACAGCTCAGCCACTGCCACCAAAGGGGGAAGCCAGCTCGGTCTCTGTTGGCATCACATGAATTCAGCAAAAGGATCTACAGGAGAAACGCTCCACATTCTATTTATTTATTAAATCAAACCCATAGTCTAAGAAGTTAAGCTACAGTAAATCTAAAGGAGATGTAAACACAGAAGATACTGTGGAGTAACCCCAGACAAAAGCAGTTTTCCTTTTCTTCTTTTTGTAAGCACATAGTGAGTTAAATTTTCCCACTTAACACAATTCTGTTGCTAAGGCATTTATTCCTCCTGTTGCAACAGGATAGACAGAAGGCTGATTAAAACCTGCTAAAGCCATTGATCACATCATCTTAGCTGAAGCCGTGAATCAAAGTATCAATATATTATAGCATTCTTTATTTTAAAGTTGTCAAATTATGCACTCTAATTAGAAGTAAATCCTTCCAGAAAAATCTTCTTGAGCACTGAGCCTCTTTTGTTATCAAAGCAAACATTTCTTTGTGTGTATATTCCATATGATAAAGTTGGATTCCCCCCCCCCCTTACGGCTGCTGAAAACGTGGGGGATAAGAATCTAAATGAGATCATCATCCCCATATATGCCAGAATTCCTTAAGAATCTGTACAAGTGTATGTAGCAACTGACAGAGGAATATAATGAAACTTAAAAATAAAATCAGTTTTCTGCACAGCAGGGAGCTACGGTTCCTCAATATGCATCTCTGAACACTACACAGGCACATCAGAAAAGAGAAAAGAAAGCAGAGGGTGCCAAAGTCTGCTTTTTAGTCTAAGGCAACAAAATCATTTTGAACAAGTCATAATTTCTATAAAATCAAACAAAATTACTGCAAAGTATGGTTGTTACTACCAAACCCATTTTGCACAGCTCTGCCAATCTAGCAGTAATCACTTCTCCTTGTGCTCCATGTACAGCACCATTTCTCCTTTTTTTCATATGGACCTTTGCTGCTTTCTCATCTCCTGCTCCTATTTTTATATTTATCTCCTCTGTTCCTGAATTTTCCTAATTACAAAATCTTCTGAATCAGCAGAACCAGAAACTTGGAGGATTAATTTCTAGAAGCAGCAGTCCAGAGAAGAAAGGAGAAGAAGAATGGAAAATATTTCCAAAGATAAGTTTAATCCAAATAATATTATCTATCTGTTTGATGCATCAAGTAACACAGCTGCTGGCTTCAAAACTAGTAATTATCAGAAAATTTTAATAAGCTGAAAAGAAATCTGAACTTTTCATAGTCCAACTGCAGTAACCAGAAGTTTAACACTACTGAATACGGGATCAAACTTTTAGTAACTCTTCGTTGTATCAAATGATGTGCTTTCCCATTTATCTGGTTTGAAAGGGTATACTTTAACCAAATCTCACTTAAAAGCAGAGAGCTAAGGCAGGTAGCTAAACTGAAAAACTTTTATAGTGACTGTATATATTGTAAGTAACATCCAGACAACAGGCCACACATACAAGCCTTTCAAAACAGTTAATGTCTGATATTCTCGGGAATCTTGCCCTCCCTAATGCAGACAGTATGATGCCAGCTCTGGACGGTGGAGGGAAACGGAGGCAGGAGCAGAAAAGGCACCTGGAAAGAGGGATCCTGATTCTGGGCAGGATGAGGCCACTCTGAAAGGTGTTGCATAAGAGAGAAAAACAATTTGAAATAGCTCTTCGTGTTCCTCTTCAAGATAAGATTTTAATGATAATGAAAATAATTCTCAAAGAGAAACTGAAGAAAAAATAAACTTCAAACCCAATAAAAAAAGAGAATGTGTTCACAAAAGAAGATGCAAATAGTTATTGAACTTTTCTTCCATCCATCACCACAAAACATGACACTTGATGTCCAGATTTCCTATAGTCCCTATTTTAATTGATTCTTTACTTATCGCTAACAGCTTCTGGTGCTGGACTAGCTACCTTGAACACAAATGAGCCGACAATTGTAACAGAACCCTTCCCAGTACAGAAGAAGGAAAATCCTCAAGTTCCCAGAGCCTGCCCAAAGCAGCCCCTTCCCTCCTTACCCAGCCTGAGAACAGCTGACTGCACCAGGAACAAAGTCTCCGCTGGGAACCAGTCTCATGCGCTACGTTTGATGTACTTCAGGTCACTGAAAAACTTCATTATAACATTCCAAGCAGGTTTCCAGGACCGGCGACACTGAACCGGGGGCTAAAGGAAGAGGAGTTGTCAGCTGTAACTGCATCAGAAAGAAAAACAGGAACACGTTTCCTGGGGTTTTTTAAATTACACTTCAAGAGCTATTGTTACTAATAGCTGCTCCGAGCTGTAAAAACTGCAACCTCAGAGGGCAAAAGTCAGAGAAACCCTACCGATTTTCACCGGATTACTCACGGAATTAATAAGATCATTTGGGAGCCAGCCTGGAGGTTATCAGAGATCTCTCGTCGCAGCCCCACAGTCCGTTTTGCAGCATCTCTGTTTACAGCTCTTTAATGAACTGCAGCACCGAGGCGGAAATCCCCTCGCGTGCTCCTAGGTCCTGCTGGAATGCAATATCTACATATTTTGCCTTGCCAATAGCCAAGTGAGGAAAAAATTAAGGAGATAAGCCTTAAGCAGTTTTTCAGTACACACTTCTAAAATATCTTTGTAAAAATGCATTCATCGCTGAAGAAATAAATATCAAAACTTAAATACCAATATTATTACTGATAATATAAGCAAATTATCTTAATTATTCATGACATAATCAAGCAGAACATTGCCTTAAAATGCCATAGAAAGCGTCCCTCTTCAAGAAACATTTTTTAAAGCAATAGTTTCAGGCAAGCAGAAACAATCCAAACAGCAAGAGTTCCACAGTTGCATTGAGCACTGCTGTTTCAACACAAAGAAAATCCTAAATATCAACAGAACTTAATGGAGGCTGTGCTGCAAATAGCTTCTGGTCAAGCAAGGAACCAAGGGGGTCTAGCTACAGGCAATGTCTTCACTGCACTACGTTTAGGCACTTAAGAGGGTTTCAGCCCAAACACTGCCACTGTTTGTGCAGAAGTATCTCATACTCTGAGCACTTGGTTTGATGAAGTTCCCTACATTATGCAGAAAAAACCCCAGATATCAAGCTGGATACACCCTGTGAGTATCCAAACCGTGGCTTGCCAGCCAGAAGCTCTGCCATCCGCTGTGAATTTGTGATGGGAGGTCAGCAGGAGCAGAACCAAAACTGGTCTGCCAACCACAGGACAGCCTCTGGTAAGGCCACAAGAGTTAAGTAGGAACCAGGGAAAGATCAGACAAATAAAAATGAAAATATACATGACAAAGCAGGACCTCAACTTGCCCTTAACACCCAGCATTACTGGAAGGGGTCTGCATTTGAAAGTGTTACCCATTTGGAAGTAAATCCTTTCTTTCGGCCTCTTGGACAAACGTTTTAAGAAGAAAATGAAAGCACTTATGGTGAATCAGCCCACGAACCAGAGAGAGTGCAGAGAGAAGAAATGTCATCATCAGATTGAAACCCAAGGATCTGGCCACGAGATGGGCTGGGAATAATAATGATAAGAAACCCCAAACTTACTTCCCTCCTTAAAAGGAAAAGCCCAAAAGAGGCTGAGACTGTCATCACAGAAGTGCAAAGCAGAAATGGCCATTTTCCTTTCCCAAAAGCCTTATGGCTGGCAGCATCTGGGGGCACCCGTTAGCTTTCTTACAGGAGTCTTCTGTGGACTTGAGTTGTTTTTGAGCAGTAACTACCTGGGTGACTAGAAATGGCATAACTTCTCTCTGAAAGGAGGAGAGTTTAGGGTTGTAGTCATTCTCTTCACATACTCTGGTGATTGTTCACCCAAACCACTCATACCAATGGAGTTTCAACAGAAGAGCCCCATACTCTTTTGCTATTTTTGAGCCAACCATAGAGCTACAAGCATAACCTCACCCTACTTTTCTCCAGGGATTCCAAGCACTCCCAGCCCAACATCTGTAAGAGTGCTTAAAATTTCCCTGCAAATCCCTCTATCAAACAGGTTAACACCTATTTTTTTCCTTCACTGGTAACCCTCTCTTAGTTTGTCTAATACAATTAAAATCTAACTTCTACAATTCCTGGATGATATCTTCTTGTCAGAACTGTGTTTAACTTGGGACTTTTAGACCAAGATGCAATTATTACAAGATTAGTAGGAATTATCATCACATTCCCGTTCTCTTCAAAATCTAACTGGTACAGATTTATTATTACATCTACACTTATCTTCAAGCAAAAATTTTCAAGTCTCATAAAAGGCAAAGTGAAGTGGACAGTATCTACCCTTGGTATTTAACTTTAGACATCACCAGCAAAACAGAGCAATTATCAACAAGTAGCTACTTAAATATTTGTAATTCTGAGTATTAAATATAAAGAGAAATTTGAATGGCTTTTTCCCTGAAAATAAGGATCAAGACCTTGTAAGATCCCAAGCCACTAAATATACTGCATGCGGAATGGTTCAGAAAGTACCTATAGAGTTCAGAGATTAGGAGTAAGAAATGAAGTTCCTAACATGCTGATTGATAGCCAGCTTCAGGCAGTATTGATTTTAAAAAAGTTATCAGAATTTTTTCACTGCTCATGTAAATTGAATGGATGGCTGAATTTCAGAACTGACGATCTCAATGATTCCAGACTTCATAGGCACACAGGAGCCTGTCTCCATTGCAGTCAGCCAGCAAGGTGACTTTTTTTTTTTTTTTAAAACACAAATCTTATTTGTTCACAATAAAAATCTTTTACTCAGAGAAGCCTCAGAAGTGATGGGAAGGGAGCAGACTTGCTTTTAAGAGTGGCCTGAAGTTATCTCAGTGTACCCTGAAGATTACCACCCGGTCAGAAGACTCCCAGGCACACACCAAGCAATGCCTCCACTATGTCACACTGAGCTTGCATATGACATGAATATAAACTACCTTACTCAGTCCCCAAAATGTAATCAAATCCGTATAATTTAAATAATCAAAAAGTAAATATTTGTGTGCGAACTGATGGCAGATTTCTAATACTCTTAAAACCTGATTTATGTCAGGAATATGATCTCACGCTTGTATGTTCTTTACTTGAGGTGGAAAATTAACCAGTACAAACTATTTGTATTCACCTGCCAAGATCACATATCTGCAAATGATACTCGAGAGAGAGAGATCAGAACAAAGTTTCTCATTATCAGTATCAGAATATCATGCCACTTAACACTTTCTGAATATTTTTTTTCTATGAAACCCAATTTTTCTTAAAGTTTGGAAGAGAGCTAAAGAGCAATATTTGTACCTGGATTGAAAATAAACAGAGTCTGAACCAATTAGCCTCACGGGGGCAGGAAGGAATCTCAGTGTAAATTTCTGAGTGGAGCTCTGCTTGGAATTTCAACAAAGTAATTAAGTATAGACCACTTCAAAGTGGGACATGTCTATACTGATCACTGCAACATACAGTATTGCAGAAGGGGAAAGCCAGTACTTCAAACAGCATTTGAATAAAATACGGATTTTTTAAAAAACTGTACTCTACAAAAAACATAACAACAGACCGACAGAATATTTGAGCAGGTCTGCTTTTCATTTTTTTCAGTTAACATTATTCATGCCCACACACAAATATTTCTTTGCAAGCAGTAGAACTTAGCTGTTGGCTCCAAATACCTTAACATAATTAGAATGGTTTTAAACATCAGTTATGCCACGGTTCCTAATCTTTCTCTACGGACTGCAGGGCACGGCAAATCCAGTTTGTCTTCTCCAGCTGACCTTAGGTAGTACTGCACCTGAACCCAGCCTCTTCCAGTTCACAAGTGTGTGTCTCTCCTTCAGCTCACAACAGACATGATATTGCTGTTGTTGATATACGATGTGTGCCAACATCCCAGCTTCTTTCTCCTGTCTGCTAATTTTCTGCTTTCAAACTCCAAGGTTTTGCTGACAATCAAGAGAAAATGCTGCTCTGTGCCATATGTATATATATTGCATTGCATGGATTGCCCCAAACATTGATTATTCCTAATAAACACTTCCTTCATGCTCACACGCTCAAGTGATTTCAAAGTTTAAACTCCTCGCCACAAAAGCTAAGCTGTCAATATACTAATTTTTATCCAGCTTGTCTGGTGCAGAAGTGGGACTTACACCATTCCTTCCCTTCAGTCTGCAAGCACAAGTGAAACAAGTGTTTAACCACAATATCAGAGAAAAGAATTGGCTGTGGGGCTCCAAGGGAACTGATGTTGCAGAACAGCAGCTCACACAAGCCGTTGGGCAGCTGCCCACTCTTCTGGCAAGAGAGAATTGCAGCTATTCTATAAGATCCAGATTTCTTAGAAGGAAAAGGGGAAATTCACGTCTTCATCCTAAAATACAATTCCTACTTTTCAGTTTGTTGGTTTGGGGGTTTTTATAAATAAATCTGCAATTGTGAATTTATAATTAGTATATCCCAATGCCTCAAAAGATATATTTGCATTGAAAGTACATTTTGTGGACTGAGGTGGATGGACTTAGTGAACTGAAACTTTGCCTGAGATGACATCAGCCAATTGCAAATAGATTCTGAGAGCACTGGCAGAACATGCCAAAGCCCTGGCTCCTTCTCGGGAGACCGGGACAGAAGACAGTATTTCACTTGTAGGATGGGAAGAAAAATAATGTACCTGTCTTTTAGAACAGAAAGTGATTTTGATAGATGACCAAACTGTTTGCGTCTTCGAATTACCACAACATGATTCAGGGTGGTTTTTTGGTTTTGTTTGTTTGTTTTTAAGATACAAATATATATACTCTTTCAGTCATGTTTTTATTCAATAAGCTTCAGAAAAAAGCCATGCCGTATTCTGCAGATTTGCAAATGGAGAACATATGCTAGCATTATGCATACCACAATAAAAAGAGTGTGTCGCCTGTTCAGCTGAACGTCTCTTCCTGCACATGTACCCAGATGGAAGCAGCTGCTGCCACTAAACCCCTCGTGGGGCTGAAATGCATTTAAGAAACTCTCCTCCATCCCCCAGGCGGGATGTGCTCTTATGGACTGTGGCAAAGCTGGACGGGGTAGAAAGTAAACACAAATAGTAAGGTGGTTTGGCATTCTCCCCCAGCCTGTAATACACTGTAAAAAGGCACTCATGCAGCTTTGAGAAATTAAAAGACTACTACAAATATCACTTTCCCCTGTAATTGTTAAGCTAAGCACCAATATTCTAAGTGCACGCTTTAATTTTACAGCACAGCATGAGCAAAAACTAAGTTTCTTGAACTAAACCATTAAAACCTGCAATTTGCCCATAAGGTCACTGCAAGAGTCGGCAAAAAAAGTAGCGTCTGCAACACTGGCTGATACTGAAAAAACAAGCAGGGGGAAGGATGAGGTAATGGAAAGAGGGAAAGCAGTTTATCACTCCACTCTCTCTCCCCTCGCAGAGGACCCAGCGCTCAGGAACAGCCGTGGACTATGTTCCTACTCATGACCTTTCTCTGAAAAAGTGCAGTACAAAGTCTCAAAAAGTAGCAGAAAAGTCGGGGCGGAGGCAGGAGTCTGGCATTCCAGCACTCCCACTCCCAGCTTCCAACTTCAAGGCAGAGAGATTTTCTATTTCAGAGTCTGCTGATTCCCTCTACTTTCCAGGAACCAAGAATGCTTAAGAATTTTTAACTTAATCTCTGCTTCATGTCTCAGGTTAATCACGTTGAAATTTGCTTCTGGATTCTTTAATGTCATCAATGGCAGTAGTGGACCATTGAAACTGGATGTTCAGTAAGAAAAAGAAAACTAAATCTCCTTCCTCCAGAAGATGAGCCAGAAGTCCTTTTTCTTGAGGAATTTAGAGACAGGTTAGTTTGGTTTGCATGTTTTTAGACATATGTGCACCTACAGTAAGAGAAATTACCTGTAAATCTGTACAGAAATGACATACTTCTCTCCAACATTTATCAAGTTACGAGAAAACCATGAGCAATGGTACTAAAGTATAATTATTTATGCATTAGAGAAGGCATTACTGCTTTCTGTAGCTCATGAAGTCATCTCTCTTGTAGAAACTCACTACAATATTATACACTGCTGTATATACAACTGTAGGTATTTACATTTCTGTGATTGAAATTTTGCAATGATTGTACTGAATCAATCCTCAACAAAATGGACTTCTTGGTCTTCAAAAACAAAATACCCGATTTTTCAGAGAAAAGTATATGACTACCACAATATGGACAACTCTATGGGGAACATTTTCCCTAGAAGTTATTTGAGCCATAAGTTCGTAACTATGAAAGGTGGTTTTTTTACTGTTCGAGTAAAGTTTCACATTTGTAGTCGGTGATATGTTTTTAAGATAAATTTCAGATACGGCAGAGGCCCTACCCTCAACAACGTCAATTCTGCAACCATAGAGCCAAATTTTCTCATTTCCAAACTTCCAAGAACTGCAATTTTTGCATTACTATAAAGTGAGGAGATTTGCAGACTTGGTTAGTGTCATGCACTGTTTTCCCCATCAAAGTACTGCTTTGCAATTAACTGATTAAAACTGCCAGGGCATACACAAAGAACTCACAGTGTATCAACACAGATGGCTACAGACAGTCTCTCTGGGTAACCTGTTCCTCTATTCGATCATCCTCACAGCAAAAGAAGTTTGTTTTTTTCTTATGTTTAAATGGAATTTACTGTATTTTAATTGGTGCCCATTGCCTCTTGCCCTTTCACTGGACTTGGATGCAAACAGCAAGAGAGCCCCAAATGAAAACTGCTCCTCAGCAAGAACTGCCAAGCTCAGAAAACTCTCAGACCAGGGAGAGAAAAGACTTCTCTCATCTTTAGGTCCTACTGTATTGTTTTGCTTGGAAATGGAGAAGGTAAATATTTCTAGCCTGCTATTGAGTCGCTGGCCCTTAAAATATGTTACCTGGATAATGTGAGCATGGGAGGCAGGAAAGCACATACATGCAAGTTTTATTCCGTGTTCTGTCACCTAAAAACCCCATACATTTTCCATCTCTATAGAGAAAGCATGACAGTATCCTCACCCAGACAGCTGTATTTTTCCTTTCATCAAATGAGAAAAGGTTTAGTTCTAAATTTCAAGTAAATGTTCCTACAGTCACCTCCAGACTTCGCTCCATTACTTATCCAGGCAACAAAGCAAACAGAAGGAAAAAAAAAACCCAAGTCAACAAACCCATGAATCACATGGAAATTATTTTGCTTCCAAGGACATGATCGATGTTTAAGTTCGGCATCAATACAATCTTAAAGGCGCACCCCCCGTTACTGCAGCACCTCATCCTCCATACCTTCTACTCAACTTCCATCCCACTCACCAAACTTCAAGGAAATTAATTAAGTTTTCACCTTTGCAGTAGGATGCACTTATGTTTGCACTATATTTTAAATAATTTAATTTTTCTACCCGCTTTGTAACAGGGTCATTACCTGATCACATACGACAATCACTAAGAGAAAAGCAATGAAAATAATGAAGAGTCAATAAAAAGAATCCTCATTTACTTAATTGCCTTCTAAACCTAATTCATTCAACTTTTCTGCTTCTAGTTCTTTAGAGCTACTAATGGCTTATTTGATCAGCTCTTACTTAGGGGAGACAATTACTGAACTGGTAAAATGCATATTTAATGCAAATGCTACCTGAGACCTCGTCGTGATTCTTGATGGATTCTTCAGGTCCTTCTCTCAAAGCAAAGTTCTTGTCAGTGTTGCAGCGTCCTTCTCCAAGACACTGTTTTTATTCTTCTCTGCCAGCATCAAGAAACTGATTCCCAGTCACAGAATTTCCATCTATCCTCCATCCTAACTCTCCCTAGTTAAACAACACTCTTGCCATTCTGACTATCATACTTTTCCAGAAGGTGAGGGGAAAAAACCCCATATATATAGCAAAAGACACTGAAGGTACAGAAGTTATTTACCTTGCAAAGAAGTGCACCACACAAAAAACTCTATGGAGAATAAGTGTACAAAGAAGTTTGCCAGAATTAGGAATTTCTGTCCTCATTGTCTCAAAGAGTTAAGAAGTCTCACACATTCATGAGACTTGCCTGTTATATTCCCACCTTATATTGTTTTCTCCTCAGCAGCGTGCATCTCACGCGTTTGCATACAAAACCTTCCTTTTCTTCCCCACACCTCACGTCCTGTGAGCAAGATACAGCTGGATGAAGCCACCAAGCACTTGACATATGGAAATCACAAAGCAGGAGGAAGAGAGCAAAGCCTTATTACAGCCAGATGTTGTTGCTCTTATTGGAGCTCCATGCTCAGGTGTCTCATTAGGAAGAATATTGTTCCCAGTTGCAGCCTAACAGTGGAGAGAAATACAACACAAGTAAAGCAAGTTGTCAGCTCATGACAAGAGAACATTTAATAAATCTAAATTTGGCACCTTGATATCTTTGAAATCAATCAGCCTGTAGAATTCACTGCCACAGGATGCTAAACATGGAATACAGCAAGATTTAGTGCACTGCAAATTTTTATGGTCGACAAGAACTCATACTATTAATGCCAATGGAAAGACTATTGGAAGAGAGATAAAAATCTGATGTTTAAGATGTTAAGCTTTTCATGTCTCTGGCTCAAACCATAACAAGTAACTTCACCCTCTCTACGGTGGTAAGATTCCTTGTGATAAGACTCCAGTGCCACCTCTGCCCCACCAGCCCTGGTGCTCTTTAGCCCTTGAACTGAGCTGCTTCTAGTGGCAAAGATCAGGGAAAACTGTTCTTCCCGTGCACCCCTCATACCAGGTTATATTCCCCCCGGCTGGCAAGACAAGCTGACTCCAAGGTCACAAACACATTTTAAAGGCTCAAGTCTCTCTTCCTTTGTTCTAAAGGGAGCCTAGATGACTAGCACCGACGAGGTCCTTAACCATTTCAACAGCTAACCTTACCCATGATGAGCTCTCTCCTAAACCACTAAGTGAGAGACTGCCCCAGGAGGCAGATTCTCCCAACTACCTACCACAGCACTTTCCACAGACCCTGAACCTTCTGGAAGGACCTGATACCAGGGACAACACAGTAAGCGGCCAGATCACAAGTCACATTCAACACAGCCCTTTCTATGTTCTTTAAACGCCTTTATCAAGGGCAGATCCTATTTTGTGCTGCTACTTCTCCCCAGACTTCCCATATACTTTCTTCAATCTTCCTAAACTTGCCTTTCCTCCAGCTTGTTAATGGTGTGCTATCTTCCTCCTTATTCTGCTCCATCGTTTCCCCCTATATGTACCCAGTGCTCTGACAGCAATAATAAGTTAAGTCCTTTCAATAAGGACTTAACTTCCTTCAGCCTTCCTTCAACTACTATTAATCATCACTCCTCCACCACCTCTATTTCATCTCTACTCAAACTACCAGAACATTAAAACAAAGTAGTGAATAAATTGGTACAGCAAAGGGACACCAGACAGGTCTCCCCTTACTAATAAGGCTTTTCATGCCCTAGGGTATATCTGATGTTTCTTTTCGTGTACCATCCTCTAGTTAATATTTACTTTCAGTATCAAGATTATGGTGCTACCAAACAGTAAGTTTCAATTAAATATTCTCAAGAAATTAAGTTCTAAAATTCATCTTTTCAAAACAATAATTTTTAAAAGCCTCTAATAACTATTAGAATGGGGAAAGATATTAAAAAAAATGAAATCTGGCTGAAGTAGTTTCAAAGCACAGTATCAGTTAAATATTTTAGTTTCTAGCATTTCATGAGATTACCTTCCTTACTTGAATTATGACAAACTATGCAGTCCTTCAGTATTCACATTCTTCTCATGTGCTGAACAACACACAACTAGTACTACGAAAAACTTTCAGCTCAGGCAAGGTAGCTTCAGTTTAATCATAGGATGTAGTAAAAAAACTTTATCTCTGTTATGATCCTGCATTGGATTTCTAACCTCTAGCTAAAGGTACCAAAGTACACATGCATTTGCTTCTGTTCCAGTATTTCCACATGCAGAACACAAAGGAGTAAGTACACAACGTTTTCAGCAATGCAGACACATGAGAAATTCAGTCTCAGAACTGCAGCTATAAGCCTTAATAGATGGCACAATTCAGCTAGAACATCCCAATAGTGAAACCGTAAAAGGTACATCCCAGAGGTGGAATACGGGAGAACAGGAAAGGTATGCTGCCTTTCAGACTCTTCCTGAAAGAGGAGCAACTTTGCCTTATTTCACATTTGTAAAAATCTTTCGTTCGTGCATTCAAATAAAACTTCCATGACATACACTGAACATGTTCTCCTGAAAGACAGAGGACCACTTTACTACTTACGGTAAAATTTATGTTGTAAAATTTTCTATTTCTGTTAAAAACTTACTAAAGAAAGTTACAGAATTCTTAGAAAGCCAGTGAAAAAAGTCTATATTGTCCACGAGATACTGTGAACGCAATAACACACCAGGCAGGCAACACATAATACTTGCAAAAGATACAACAATAATTTACTTAAGTTCAGCTTGGCTATACACATTCTACATAACAACATTATTCCTAAAAGGTGAGTATATAAAATGAAGTATAATCATACCAATTGCAAAACAGGGATGAAACTTTGAGGAGCTACCCAGACTTCCAGCCACTCTCAGATCGCTGCTTCTTGCTAATGACAGATGGATTTCTGTAGGAACACTTTGTTTTTGTCAATCACAGCTAAATCACTTCACTAAGGTTACGCTGTGCAGATGAACTCATTGAAATCCACACCTGTTCAGACAGACAATTCAGTAATTCCAGCTCAGCAGTATTCATTCCTTTTTTCTCTAATTGCCACTTAACCCCAAATCATCTATAAGAAAAAAAAAAAACAAACAAACCAAAAAAAAACCCCACCAAAACTGAAGATTACTCTGATAAATACCACTATTGGCACTCTGTGTCCCCAGGCCAAGCAGTAACCACAAGAATTCCATTTGGACACGGTGAAGCCCTGGATGTCCAGTCCCTGACTGACCCTTGATCACCCAGAACATTTCAACAACTTCACTAGGTTTCCCATGAAATGTTATTGTGGCTACAGCAGGATACAGAATAAGCAATCCTCATCTTACAGCACTTTAACAGTCTCTAGCTCCTCCCATACATAGAAAGCTACAGATTAATATTTTATTTGTCAAAGACCAAGTCCACACGCTAATTTTTTATCAGATTTCACTGCTATCTTCTCTCAAGACCAACTCAAGTATTTTCCCCAAAGCATTTTTAAAATTATGTCTTGTAAGAAACATGTATCTGCTTTCACTTAGAAGCAGGATCCCATTTTGTGCAAGTTTGAGATACTAAAAACCCATCTAAAAAGCACACTGATTCCTTGGGTAGGTTATTAATATTATTAAAGTTCAAAATTGTATCTCTTCTCAAGAAACAGAGAGAGCTCTTTAACAAAGCAGCAAACTGTAGCACAGCATGAGTATTGCCACTGGCTCCTTTTAGCAGATAATTTCATTTCACCAGTGCAAATTTTACCATAACCACCTTCCAGTGCTTCATCCCTCCCAAAGCTTTCCTCTTTCGTAACACTGCAAACCCAACATCTTGCTTTGAAACAGCTTCGAAAACCTGGCCTATGGCCAACTTGCAACTGATACTACAGATTAAATACCTTCCCAGCAAAGTTGCACTAACTTCAAAATACTCTGGGATCAGTCATTAAAATGTTTTTGTTTCAGTTACAACACTAATGAAAACCAAATGTCTGCATTTATTTTAGCTCGCTCAATGGTCTAGGGACTTCGCATAAGAGAAAGGTCTGAACCAACCCCCATCTACCCGACTGACTAGTTCAGCAGTACAACATTGTACAGAGATAGGGATAATACTGTAAAAAGATTTAATTATAAGAGTTTCAGCCACAAATTTAATTAAGGAGGCCCAATTAATTGCCTCAATTTGATTCTTCTTCTCTAAAGTCTTCAGCTACAGTGCACCCGAAACTACGCGCTTTTTGCTGCGAAGTTTAAAAGGTTCAATTTGCAAACAGATTTAAGACCCCAAAATAATGCCACGCTACAGGATAAGCTATGGCAAACTGGATGTTTTTACTACCCAAATAAGACACACAATAACAGATCCCGCCTGAAGTTTAAGCCTTCCCAAAGTGTCTGCTCGTAAAAGCTTTCAGTGTGTTAGAGAAGTATCTCTCAGTTAATACACACGCCACATTCAGCGAACATGGGAATATTCTGGGTGGGAATGGTAGAATTCGGAATGAAATGCTTCATACAAAGCTGTCTTTCAGCTTCCAGTCTTGACTTTCTGCTGCTGGTTTAATCCATACCCGCTACAATTAAGCCAGCAAATTCAATGCTGGTTTTGTACAGGCTTAGCAATTCTACAATGAATTGATGTTTCAGCAACATTTCACCCCTAAATTCATTTTAGAACACTTTGTACTTACTTGTCCACGGCAAAGAATATCAAAGTTCTGCTAAAACAAAATCGGCACAGGTTTATACAAATATCTACATTTGTAGATACAATGTTACTGAAGGACAACATTGTTGACCATCATCTGTATCTCAAGATATTTGGAGCATGCACCACCCGTCTCCAGCCAGCATTCAAACTCTTCAACCACACCATTAGTGACAGCTACTAAAAAGTCTAAAATATCAGGGAAAAGAAACAAAAGTTTAACATCAGCTATGTAGGATTGAGGCAAACCAGAGTCTTTTGCTAAATATCAGTCATTATAAAACATACAGTACCCTAATAACGTATTCACAGTATTCTCTTCAAGACTGTTGTAACTCGAAAGTTAAGCTTCTGGCTGCAAGACTGGCAGGGTGTGGGTGTACCAACTGTTCCCAGGACAGGAGAGCCAACCCTCTGTGCGCTTCCAGAGCTGGACGGACTGAGGAAATCCCTGGTGCTCATCCCAAACACATACATCCAGGCTATCGAGCCAGGCACGTATGAAACGGAGCAAATAACATGTTCGAGACGCGATACCTCGTGCCCAAATGCCGACCCAAAAAAGCAACGCTGAGATTCAGTCATTTAAAAATCAATTGTTTATTCCCTGAAATATGTAAAAAGTGATATATCGCAAGGAATTAAAGGTTACAGATCATTGATCACCCAGGAAGTAGGCTTTATAACATCCATTCTACACACATTGCTACTTCACTGGGAAGTGTAAAGTTTACTTATAAACACTGAGGTTCTTGCCACGCTTTCCAAAGTATGGAGAACTCTCCCTGTGTAACAGACCCTTCTTTCTAGCACACAAGACATTGACAAGAGTAAACTTTTTATATGCTTATTTCAGTTTCCCCAAAACATCACATGCATACAAGTAATTCAGTTATTTCTGTGTATTTAAGAGATTCCTTTTACAGAAATTAGAAGACAAAATTCTAGTACTAAACAGCTGATAAATGCTTTTCTGTTAATCTCAAAAGGAGAGGAAAAGAATAATACAGGAAAAAGGGATACTTTAGAGTACTACACTTACATTTTACAAAAATAAGCAGAACATAAAAGGCATCCAAGACCGTAGGTCTCTGCCTTGGTCACGACTTTGAGGTTTACAGATGATGGACATCACATCAAGAACACCAGAAGCAAAAAATTCTATCTCTAAAAGCAACAGCCAACATGATTAAATAGTTTAGCTACTTAAATGTGAATGAAAAATTATGTTAATAATAATTTCTTATTCCTCTTTCTTTTATAAATCCCCACACCTGCTCTTCAGCACTGAGAGAGAATCAAGACATAACGTTAACCCGCGTAAGAGAAATAACTATGTAAGACAGAAAAGACCGAGCAGTATAAATTCAACCACACCCTTCAAGAAACTAACTATAAAAATACCATTTCTCAGCATAAATTTTCTCAAAAGCTGGCAGCCTTACAGAACAGTCACATACGTAGCTCTAGCCAGCAAAGAGGTCCTCTTTTGAAATTCCAAATAGATACCAGAATGTCTTCATTTATTAAACTCAGCACACTTATCTTAATTTATCTCAGGCAGTCGGCACAGAAGGTCAGTAAAGAGCACGTGGATCAAACACACGATACCTTCAGAGATCAAGAACAAATCTCTGCACCAACACGGTTGGAGAGAAGTTCCCGCAACCACGTATGTTTGAGGGAAGCAGCACAGAAGTGCAAACCAGGAGCTCTCAGGAGACTCTCACATCCCATCTGCACTCAAGGGGAACTTCAAATTTTAAGCCTAACCTATGGCTTACGACAAACTTCTCAAAAGCTAAACAGTAATACATATTTACTCCTCTCTCAAAGGAGAATAATCACATCAAAAGCTGATTTCGGAGAAAAAAACAATACTGAAGAACTAGGTCCCATAAATTCAGAATACTAAGACCGATTTTTATGGCTCAGAGAACAAGCTTCAATTTCTCGTATGAGATAGGGAATCTTTTACATGAACACACTCTGAGGAAAAAATGGATAAACTTCAAGTCTTCCCCAGTGAAGCAGAACCTATTGCTTTACCATAGACTGAGCATTCTCACTTTAACGCCTCATCTACTTGATGATTTAGTTCAAATCATACCACATAACCACGCGAGCCATTCCAAAGCAGTAATATGGAGGCAAATATAGCTTAAAAACAAGGTGGCTGCTCAGCTTCCTTCGTACCAACACACTCCCAGGAACAGTCACCCCTTTTGGAATAAGAGAACAATATTCTGAATTAGCATCTTTTTTTTTTCCTTTTTTTTTTTTAACCCTGACAATCCGTATCTGAGGCATTTTCTCACTGTGCATTAAGGGTTAATCCAAAACCATTTCACAGAGATTGCTCTGTGAATATTTAGGATCTTGCTGGCTGGTAGCGTCAGCGTTGGAAGCTGTTGGGTCAGGACTGCTGGAAAATGAGGTAATCCAACAGATGTATATAGCACTTTGGGTTTTCTTCCCCTGTTGCCAGCCCAAGTGGTCTTTCTGCCTACAGCGCAATTTCCAAGCATGGAAAATAGACATATGGGATGATTAGAAAAAAATACCAGGTGGCTTTTACCTAGAAATCTACTTGGAAAGTAGGCTTGAACTGCCATAAAAGCAGACTAAGCCAAGAGACTTTAATCACTGGTGATTACTAGCAGAGACTCGGTTTGGTGTTATTGAGACACCACCTTATATAATGAAATAATCATAGACTACAAAAGGCATTCGTCCCCAAACACTGTCATTTTATAACATCCTGCTGCATTTACACATTTGTGGTTTATGGGCTATAACGGAGCCAGCGAGGGGAGCCATACTGTGTATCAAGCCTCAAAACCCAAAGCTAGAAATCTGTGTTTCCCAGCAATTCCAGTGACTATTCTCACAACTTCATTTAATCCTAAACACACGATACTAGACTCTTCAAACCCGTGCCCACTTTCTTCCCAAAGAAGTTGAACTTGTGTCAAAGAACACTAGACCGCAGCTTGCCCCGCTGTTTTTCCAAGACAAAGGTTCCCTCCCTGGCACACACTTGTGACTGGGTGGTTGGCTACAAGGAAGGACCCAACCAAACTGTATCTCTAAACATGGGCAGAAAGTACAGAATTTGGCTTTCAGATTGCAAATGGAAAATGAAGATGTTTAACGGGGGTGGTTGCTAAGTGGTATTTGTCTTGCATGAATCACTTGAGATATTCTGCGCTACATCTCTGAAACAATGAAAACAGCTCTTCTATTAAAGGGGCATGGTTTATAACACTTCTATCTCTGTACCTATCGCTTCACAAAGACACCTCTCTGGCTATTGCTGTGGATATCAAACCCATAGAACACCTCGCTACCTCTCTCTGGAAACTCAGCTCAGACCTACTGCACTAAAATTAGCACACTTGAGGGTATTTTATTTACACATTTTAAAGCACACAAGACAATCTTTTGTGGAGACATTTCAGGTTTGTGGAACACATAAAGGTATAAGACTATCACACTTTGTCAAAATACCTTTAATAAGCTTTACATGTGAGAGAACTTTAAAACAAGGCTGACAGCAGGGCTAGGATGGGAAGCGATTGCTGCAGATAGAAGATCTGCAGATAGAAGATCATGCCCAGGCTTCTCCCCTGCTCAAGAAATCCACCTTTGGTTATGAAGTGGAAGGGGATAGAGCCATTGTGGCTGTGTTCCAGAGTTAATTAATTAACTTAATTAATTAATTCTGGAGTTCCAGAATTAAGTTTATCTCAGCATGTAGACAAGGGTCAATTTTACCAAGAAAACTGTTGCTGATTGTTTCTTTTGCACCATTAGAAGCGGTCACTTATCTTTTACAGAGCTGCTTCTTACCAGGTATTTTTCTTCACTTTCCACATGAGAACATTCACCTTTTCACTCTTTTCCACTATGTTACCTATTGACTTTTGGCTTCTCTTCTGGCTTATTTGACAAAAAACTAACCATGTGTTCTGTAGCAGTTGTCTGCCTTGTCCTTAATGGCTGCATAGCTTAGAACGAGACACAAGCAGTATTTAGTCTTTTGTTTCTTCCCTGTAACAAACCCAGTGTTCATTTTCTTCAGCCTTAAAACACACCTGCCTTTGCCTCTTCCAGTGTGACCAGGGAAAGAAGCTAGTTAATGTTTGACTACTGTTTTTATTGCACACCTTTTCTAGTGGTTACTTAACAGCAGAGTCCGGTGTGCTGTGCAGGTAGTTTGCATGGGCTTGAAAGTCAGCACTCCGTATTTCTGCATCAAGAGTCAAGGGGTAACATAAACACATTCATCTTTGTGACCTTTATTTTGGAAGGGGAGAAAAGTACATGAATTGTTAGGAAGGAGCAAAACAGACAGATGGTTTAGAAGGCAGAGAACTGACCAGAAATGTACTTGAAGCGTGTGTTGTAGTATGTAAGTAGTCTCTCTGTACAGTTGATTTATGCAGGCAGGAGATTTATGGTTTAGTTTCCTCGTTATGCCAGCTCTTACCCAGACAAAATTCACCATCCCCTTTCTCCCAGATCACAGAAGTCCAGGACCTTCCTTGCTTCATGAAGATGCACAAAATACAGCAGGTTTTGCAGTGGCAATGCTGCACCCCTCAGTTCCCGGGCACTGGAATAATGTATGTACATTGTCTGCCTGTTTAAATGCTGATGGACAGGACTCCAAAACACTGCACGGCACACAAAATCAGCAGGCTTATTTTACTGCAGAAGGAAAAAAGGAACCTGCACAACTGACAAGCCAGTGCAAAGTAGAGATGTACACATGAACATTTCTGCATCAACTCATTCCGAAGTGAACTTAATCCATTTTCAAAGCAGACAGTGCAATTTACGTTCACTGGCCAGTTAACTCCCAGTAAGAACAGCATCAGTAAGAACAGCACCATTTGGATACAGAACATTCATTTGAAAATAGCTAGCATGAACCTTCTCTACCTCATTCCTCTGTAAACAAATATTAAGAACCTGACATATCCATGGCAACTTGTGCTGTGGAAACCAGAATTCAAAATAACCTTTTAGAAAATTATGCCAGTTCTTTCCACAAAGAATTCACTGAAGGAACTATAAACGCTGTAGGGTGATACTGTAATAATAAATTTAAATGTAAACGTCAGTGGAGGCCTAGCTTAAAATCCACACCTGCAGAAAGAAGCCTGCAGGGATTTCAGTCTGATGCTACCAGTTTTAAAAAAAGGTATTTCATTGCCCTAAAGACCCCCCACACCCTCTCACTCTTCAACACTGCAGGTTTGTCTAACAGAATGACATCATACCAGCATGGCCCCCAGCCTCTTAAGGAATTTAAATTAAAAGAGAAATCCACAGAATTGCTATAACAATGCTAAAAGTCAAATCAGTTTATACTGCTGCAACCTCCTAACTAAGAAAAGCTAGGTAGTAAACAAAACTAGGATGCCAATAAAATTTAAATTCTGCAAGCTTTCTCTATCCTTATAAACCATAAATGGAGCCAAACAACTATACCACACACCTGACGTCTTTGAGAAAGGAGCCATCTTCAACAGCAGTAGGGAGGAAATAAAGCAAAGGAAGAAAACAAAAGGCTGCATTTTCCATATCCAAAGGCTAGGGAAAATACCACAGTAAACTCTACTGCGATAGGGATTTTCAACCTACCGAAGTTTTAAATGATTGTTCTTTAACCTGAAGATGCTGTAGCAGAAGTCAAACACAACCTGAGAATCCATGAATGAAAGCCTTCGGCTTCCATACCAATTTTTAATGCAGAAAGAGATATGTGTTGGAGAGTTTTCATCTCTGTAGCTACAGACAAAAAATAATCCTTAAAGCATTACATTCTGCGTGTGGAAAACAGGGCCAGGAATTAAACATGCCCTTCAGCAAATCACAATTCAACATCACATCTAAGATTAAGATGCTGACAGTTCTGTCTTCCAGGCCCAAGTTCCTGCTACCAGACTACACTGCCTCTCATTCATGCATCTTAATTGCCAGTTTTGGGAAAAAGGGCATGCAAGATAAAGCTGGTATCTGCTAATGAGGGAATGTTTTATTTTATATCTTAATTCTAACTCAGAGTAATGAGCAAAGCAGCCTGAAATCTCAGAATCTGATATCAAGCTTACCATGAGGTTTGAAGATTCTAATTTCTCCCTTGTGCCCAAAGCAATTTTATATGAAGCCGGGGAAGAAAAATGATTCTGGAAGTTTGTAGCCACTGGTATACACTTAGTGTATCAACTGGAAGATATTTACAGTCGTGAAATGGAAGTGAGCCAGATGATTTATAAAAGTATTTCCCTCCTCTCCCCCAATGCAATATTATTTCTCTTTGAAGAGCAGGGAGTGGAAATGAGGGAGTACAGATGTGCGATTTTGATAGTAAGACCCATTAGCACAAAATGAAAAAGTGATTAACATGGGCCCAATGCTATTAACCACATTGATACTTTTTTAATTTGCGTGCCCCTGCTTTCTAGAAACCCTTCTAGGATTTTCTAATACTATAAAATAATGGTTGGAAAGGAGCTCAATAAATCAGCTAACACACCCTCTCAGCACTGGAGGAGAAAAGCACAGTCTAGACATAGTTAATCTATGCCTTATAGGGTACTCTAAAAATGGACATACCACAGCCTTCCCAAGCAAACTGCTGCAGTGGGTCATAATTATTTTTCTAGTGTCCACTTACACCATCTTTGTTGCAGTTTAAGCCCATTACCAACGAGTCTGATGTCAGAGCGGCTCGAGTGAAAAACACTCTCCTCTCTTCTTCTTTCTCTCTCACCTGAAGACAACTCTTCCTTCTGCCTGTAGTCTCCTACTGTTTGAGGGAAACAAATCTAAATCTTTCTGTGAGTGAAACAATTATATTTCAAGACTTTGTTCTCTTTATTTTCCTCTACACTCTCTCAAAGTACTCTAGCTTCTCCTGAGATGAAATGCCTAAGCCTAGAATGAAGGACTCTGACATGACTGATGGAAAGTTATCCTGCTGAAGCCCATCTGACTTGTCTGCAACACCCATCTTAACAGAACTACATCCAGTTTAACTGCAACATCCCCACATCCTCTGCATAAACTTCATTCTACTCCCCCATTGCCTATCTGTACAGAGGTGATCAATAAATGGAGGATCTTGAGTCTTGTCCTTATCCAAAAGGTATATTATTCCCCAGATGTTTCTCTGCTTTCTTCAAGTCACTCTGAACCCTGACCACATTTTCCAACACACTTGCAGCAATTCCTAGCCTGGGACCATCTGCTGCTCATATTGTATAGCCTTAACGTTTCACTTAAGTTGAAATTAGTGACAGAACCCTGCAGAGACTATTCAGTCTAGACATCCTCTGGTCTGACAGTGATCCATGAAACTATTTAAGGTTTTTCACCAACTTTACGGTACTTAGAGAAACACTTCCTTGCTTTTCATAGAGACAAAATCATTGGAATAGCTCATTAAACTAAGAACATATTTGTTCCTCCCAAACAAGAGTGGGTATCATGTCACAAAAAGAGATTTGACTGCTTGTGAATTTTGTTTTGAGAAAATCCACATTTGTGGTTATTTAACTCCTTCGTACTTTTCGCTTGAAGCGCTTACCAAACAGTTCATATCTGTTGCAATGTTTTTGCAAGTGGTCTCCAGTTCTCTAGTGGTTCTTTTCCACTCGCCCCTCTTAGATGCAGGTCCTGGCTTGGCTTCTCTCCCTCTTTAAAGAGCCTTACCTGTCTACATGGAAATGGATAATGGTTCTGAGACAAGGAATCAGGCGAAGTAAAATAACCCTGCTTGAATTTCACCTGCTTTTCAAATTAGCGCTTTTGTGAGTGTTCTTTTCCTCATCTAAGGAAAGTTTCTACACTTCTGTTTCTGGGGTCAGGTATAATTGCAGCTTATCCTGCAATAAAGATAATTCTGAAGCAACAAGTGCACTAAACATACGGTTTTCTCAACATCATGTTACATTTCTTTACTCTTTAGTTGCAGGCCAACTTCTTCTTATCATCATACAAACTATGCTAGAAGTGAACTACCTTAATTGTAGTAAGCATAAGAGGATGCCCTTAGTATCACTCATGCCTGAACAGATCCAGAGGAAGAACCAGCCCTGGAGAAAAACCTCTCTGGAGACATGAACACACTAATGTAAACAGCCTATTTATACATGTCATACAGTGGAACGCCTTTGTATCATGCATTTCTACAGTTTAACCATATCTACCTTTTAATCTTAATTCTAAAATTAAGGTAACTTTCTCTCAGTGCGAGACCTCTCAGGCAATATGTGCTCTTAAGCAAATTTAGAGAGAGAAATCCATACTTTCATTAAAGTATCAAACCAGAAATTTTAAGGGTTTATCCAACCTTTTCCAAAAAGGTTGCAACCAATTGATTCTTAAAATATTTTCAGCACTCAGCTCTCTTACTGGTTGTGTGTACCCTAATGTACCGAACACCCAGGAGCATCTCACATTCATCAATGGTCCAGTTTGGCAAACCAGGAAAATAAAGTCTTATGTTACAGATGGAAATAATCTAACTGATCACCAAATACCTCATTAGTGCTAAACGAGGTCTCTTGCCTCCTGTTCTGCTTGAGCTGCACCAATTGTCCTGGTGTCCATATGACCACATGCTGAGCTCATTCAGCTTGATAACCAGAAAGCTAACCCAAGCCAGTGGTTTTCCACTGGCTGAGAAAATTGGACAGTCTCACGCCACGGACACAGAAGCAGAAAGCAAGAACCCATCGCTGGGCTTACACGCTGTCATAGGACATTCTGATTCTTATTTCCCAAAACTGTCATCATCCCAACCTACTACCCACAGTGAGAACACAGCTGCTGCACATGGCAGCCATGTCTGCAAGTAAAACTACTTGATACTGTTAATTATAGAGAAACTCTCAGGAAGCTAGTCTGTACAAGTCCAAATTCATGGAGTGAAGGTAACTGTGAGAAAGAAAAGTTTAAGCAGTGGAACAGAATTGCTGCATCAGTTCCCACCACCTGCCCTTCTTCATGCAATAACCACGAGTGCTTGTTTTTGCTCATATTTTATTACACTAAACAGTAAATCACGGAAGACTACCCAGAAGCAGCTCACACACAAGAGATAACTACATCTTGTTAGGAACTACTTTGTTCAGACTTTTTGCTTACTCTGTTTCTGTTTTCTGCTCTGCCTGGGTCACCCTGCTTGGAGCTCTAATACAGTGGAAAAAATTCATAACAAAAACATGAATATAAGTTTCCAGCAAGGGCAAACAAGATACCAGAGAACATCCTCTTAGCAGGGTTCACAAAGGAGTTGGCATTAAGCCTTGAAGCGCCAAGAGTACAGCAATTTTGGGATATCATTCAGACCCACTATTACCAGTTTACTAACTTTGAACTTGGAACCTCTGACACCAAGGCAGTGACCCCCAGAGAGGGCAATACTGGAAGGCCGGATAGACAAGAAGGAGCTCTGTTAATTACACTTGGACCTCAAAAATAGGAAGACGCCTCACTGTCTCAATCCCATTATTACAGCCTCAGTTTGTGGGTTTTACGGATTTAGCAGCCCAAGTTCTAAATGCAGCAAGGAACTCTGAAATATTCAAATCACCATTGGGGATTAGAGGAAAAGATGCCAATTTAAGAAAAAACAAAAATTTGTTTGGCACAAACAAACAGATGCTAGTTTCTCCTACCTACATAGTATGAAAAGATTAGAAATTCATACATTTCTGAAAGTCAATAACTTATTTATTGTATATGTTATTGGTAAAGCCGTGACAAAGAGAAGTTAAAGAGCTTTGCAAAGTAACAGATTTTGAAAAGCTAAGAAGAGAGACAAGCTCCCCCCAATCCATCCACCATCTCACATCAGTGATCAAAATCTATTTGCAAAAACGTAATTTAAAAACCTCTCACTTTCCCCAGAAATCACTTTGGTTTGTAGTACTCAACTATATCCAAGGCAATAACAAACAGCCATGTGACCCTCTTGTGGAAAGGGCACAGGGAAAAAAAAAAAAAGAATAAAAATCTGTCTGGAGTTTGTGTTGGCCAGGCAAATCAATATACTTAGTCATAACTCAACAGCACCACTTACAAAGCAAGTAATTGTTTTCCCACTAATAACCATCTCTACCATTTTTTAACAGAGAACAAGTTGCCAAAGTACTGAGTTTGCAGCAGATCTTAAACTGGCTTTGCTTGCAAGCAGATCAAGCAGAGAAAAACAGTTTACTGATGCAACAGTTAAGCAGATACACATAAAAAAAGCCAGTTAGAGTTCAGTCAACCATAACACCACTTTCTTCAGCTGTCTTAACGTATAAACAGTATTACACAGTGATACATTTACAAATACTATACTCCAAAACCCCTGATACAAATCTTGCTTTTTCATTTCATAAAGTTTCGCTGTCAAAGAAAATACATGGCGACTAATTCAGGCCCATAAGATTTCTAGGATTTTTCAGAATTGCTACAGAAGTGAGTTCTGAACTATATTAACAATCTTATTTTTCATTTTAATACTGACTTTGGTTTTAATTCTATTATGTTTTTATAAAGGTATCAGCATGACGCACATTTCACATGATTTAACTTCAAAGGGTTAAGATTAAGTTACTGAATTCTTGCAATACCTGCTGAAGTTTTTTATGGTATTAAAGAAGCTATCAACAATAAGTGAGAACATATGTTTCAGACTAGGGTAAAGTTTATTCCAAGAGGCAAAAATTCCCTTCAGCTTTATATAATTATTTTGAACAGCATACGTATTAAAGAAAATATTTTAACTTACTTACATATTCAAACTATGTGGCATAGTACTCTGTAATTTTCTAAGCCCAAAACATTGTAACTGCAGCAATCTTTAATTAATGACCTAGTTCTCAAAATCTCCCTCTTCCTTCTCCCACCCAAAGACACCCCTACCTCACCCAGTTTTCAATGCAACTTCAAGAACTGCTGCCCACCAAAGGTGTTTAATATTAAATATTTCAGAATGGATCCTACCAGCTGTATTGCTGAACATAGCAATTACTTTCAGAAAACAGAAAGGGAAGAAAATGGTTAAGAAAGTCCTTTAAGTTCACATCAAGTCCAGAAGCATCTTCAGTCCAAGTCTATAGGTATCAAGCACTCACCATGTCTTACAATTAATAGGAAAATGCAAAACTTGGAAGACCACAGATAAGGTCTTGCTAAAAACCCCAAACAAACTCTGAAAACCCCAGCTTTAATTCCAGCACTACTACAAAGAACATGTGTTATCTGAGCTGTATCATTCCACTCACATTCCAGGTAGAATGGATTTTGTATTTACAAAATGCACTTTCTCAAATCTCACTGCTGATGCTCCATCCTGTGTATAAATATTTAATCACAGACAAGCACTTCACAAGAGGCAGCCTGAGCACATATCAGTGCCAAATGTGTCTTCCCTAAACTAAAACATAGAAAAATTCTTGTTACACATACAATTAAATGCGACATTGGTAAAGAAGCACCAATGGAGATGCACATTGAAAGGATCAATTTCTTAAGTTAGTCATTTTACATCTAAAGTATTTTTAAAGCACACTCGTTGATCAGGCAGGAACAAGTCACGGGAAGATGCTGCTGCTGTACTTAAAGATTTAAACCTGAAACAACGCTCATCCATGCTCTCTTCAAACACTCAGCAAAACAGCAGATGCGAAAGGGCAATCCACAAGCACAGTATTAGCTGTGGTGATAAACCCCACTGCCTTGGAGATTTACTGCCCCAGCAGACATGTCTTATCGCATGCAAGGATGGCAATAGCAGAGAGAAACACCAGGATGCCTACAAGGCTGTTTGCAGCCCTTGACCAACCTGGGTTATATAAAGACAGAAGATAAAGAGATTCTTGACAAACCAGAAACAACATTAGTTTAATTTCTAAAGGCCGTGGCTCCGCAGAAGAAAGCACTACTGCTGAGCATGCACGCTTCACCCAGAAACCTAAGTGTTTTCAGATGACAAGGGAAACATTTCCTCCTAGTAAAGCCAGAGCTATCTCCTTCCCATTTTATCTGCGTGCCAAGTTCATTAACAGGGAGAGACTACATAAGACTAAAACACAGTACCCATCTGCTAATAGTTATAGCTTAATTTAGTAATTTTTATTAATTTGTGCTACACAGCACAAGAGTTATGTTGTACTATAGACAGCACAAGAATGGTTTTATCATGCTGCGTTTGCCTGTTTCCTACAAAAACAACAATGCTATAGATTAAGATGCACAGCAAGACCCTTCTTCAGAGACTAGAATGTAGAAAGCTAACATTATTTCCAGTAACAGGTTGACGACACCAATCCACTAGAAAGCAAGTTTTTCACCTCTTCCACAGAGGATAAAGATGAGGGAGGGACTAATAGGGAGGGCAGAAAGAGCGTTTCATCCCCAGCTTGTGCACAGTGAGCACACCAGGACCACTGCTCCGGGCTCTGCAGCACGGGGCACACCCAGCATGGCACCCTGCTGTGTCCCTCTCAGGGGTACCTGTACAGCTCCTCGAGTTTTGGGCCACATGCTCCGTACCACGAGTCCCTCAGTTGCCCACATCAACACTCCGGTTTCCCCTCACAGAGACATGCTCCACATGCCCCCGTTCTCATCTCCATCCACACACTGAGACCACACACTTTACAATCACCAGTTCTCCTTCCGGTGCCTGTCACCCCTTTCAGATGTATTTCTACTTAATTTCAAGTGGTACTTTCCTGCCTGTACACCAACCAGTTCCTCCCTCTGTCTCTCCCCAGTGCTACCTTCCCTCCCCAGAAAACTTTACTCTTGCAAGGTCTCTGCTCTTCTCTGCCACATTCACCTGCCCCGATTGCTTCCACTTTTACATCTTTTCCTTCCCGGTTCACCGTTTGGCACCAGTTCTCCTTCCCCACAGCTCTCCCAGCCAGATTTATTTCTGTTAATATTGCATGCTGGAGAATCTCCTGCAGACCAATTTAAACTGCTATTAATAAGCAGAGAGTAAAGGTCAGCTTAAAAAAACAACAAAACAAAACAAAAACGCAACCACCCTTCACCTTTATGCAATTGCTTCACACACAGCTCAGGGCATCCCACCTAAGGACTCGTCTCTGTTATTCTAGCTTTCACCAACTCAGCTGGACTGGGCTCTTTGATGCCCAGAATGTTTCTCAAAAGCTCGTGACTTGTTGGATTCGGTGTTCGAAAAAGTATGTGACAGATAAAATTCACACTTTGACTACTTCAAGCCTCAAAAATCAGAATTCAGATGGAAATTTCACATGGCCATTCTATTAGTGTCAAGACACGTGCAGCAGCAGCATTAGTGCATCACCCCTCAAGAAGAGATCCCCTTAAAAGGGTAAGTTACTGTAACAGGGGGCTCATTTTTTACAGTAAAGTTAGAAAGTATTTCATTTACAAGAAAACATTGATATGTTAATAATTGTCTGTATTAAAAACGTCAGTGTCAAACAAGCAACAGTTACAAGTTTTTACTATTGTAGCAATACAGTCTCACTGAACATATGATTTAGAGGCTACAATCTACTCTCATACCAAAGTGAAAGCAACCTGCTTCCTTAGGGCAGAAAAGCAACCAGCTTTATTTATTTATTTATTTTTAATAAAAGAACATTTTCACACCTCCCTGTAGTGTTTAATTTTTGCTGTGCTTCACACCAAAACCCAGCTGACTTTGTAAAAACTGCTCGCAGGAAGTCACACTAAACTCAGAAATACCATCTGGCCGCTGAACAAGAAAATAGCCATGGTTACCAAACCAAATTAATGCCATTGATCACTTTAAAGAGAGATAGTTGTAGGCTTGCTAATTATCCGAGGTGCTTATTATGTATTTCAAAGTTTGAAAGTAATTCTATACCTCTATCAAAGCTAATAAATCAATCATCTCTGTTAAAGGCTTAGAGGAAAAGCAAAGCTCAAATCCATGGTCGACATATGAGACACATTACTCTGAAAGCCATTCAAAAAGCCTCCTCATGGGAAAGGGTAACATTATGAGAACTAAGTGTTTTCACATGTTCTTTTTACCTTTGTTCTTTTATAGTCTTATTTTTCACCTCTTCTATGGCAAGATTTTTTTTGGAGGCTACTAATCTGAATTCCATCTCTTTCTTTGAGACCCCTCGGGACCGCTCTCCCCCATCAGTGTCTTAAAGTCCTGCTACAGAAATTCTCTGATCAGTCAAAAATAGCTGCACGTGGCATTCTCCAGGAGAGTCAGGAATCTGCAATGGTAGCAGATTTAGAAAGAAGGACTAAGGAAAAAAAAAAAAAAGCATTTGAAGGGAAAACCCCAACTTTCTCAGTGATGCCATAAGCCTGCCTGCTGAAAAATAGAGAGCATGCTTCATCCTGAAGTCCTGTGTCTCAGGTGTCTGAGCAAAAGGCAGCAATCAACCTGAAGCAAAGGTACTGCTCTACACACTTGGAAGCCCAGCCACCAAAACCCCTCTCTCCCAGGCTCCACAAAGGCAAAGTCACCACTCCATCCTCATTTATCGCATTAAACAATCAGCAAACACCCTTAACTCCACTACAATGAGTTCAAAAGCAGGTTAAAAAAATGGAAAATCCAATCCTTGCGTTTTATTCCCTACATACAGACAACGTCACCTGAAAAGGGGGGATAGAGGGGGCGAAACCCACCCCAACCCTCCTGAGTTACGCCACAAAGACTCAAATCCTAACTCAGTCTTCCAGATTTTGCACCACTCTAGTATCAGGAGGATTTCATCATCCATCTGCTTTTAACTGACGGACACATTTAAGCTTCTAATCTCAAAACAACTGTGTCCTCAAACCAGGCTATTATATTACTACAGGATATTACTCACTTTGCTGTAAAGGAGGAAATAAATCTTTCTGCAGAATTTGATTTTCCTTTCTTTTTAATGACTTCCAAAATATCTTGTACTACAATCACGGTGTAGTTCAACCATTCTATTCCTAAATAGAACACCAGTGTCAAAGGCTGTTGTGCTTTGTTACTTTCAGCTTAACATTTAAAGATAATTACTTAAGCAAAAGAAGCCCCTGGATGTTTGTTTGCCTCTTTAATTTGCATCTCAGTTCGCTTGCATATTTAGCAATCAGCACAGCAGCATCCCAATACTAGCTGCAGTTTCTGGGAGCTACTCTTATTTATTTTACATTTAGAGTAAATATATGTAAAATAAATACAGCTTGTGAACGTTATAAACATTGCAACATACTGCAAATGCTTACAACCATTATTATGTGTTAAGAGTCAACACTATAGTGCTTACAAACTAAAGTATTTGCTATAAGAATCTACAAATGCTGATGTTTTAAGTACTTATATTTTCCTACTACACACCTCCCCAATCCTTGGCTGTTTCACACTAGATCTCCTCCACCTCCATCACTGCAGGCTGTTGCTTCAGGCTCTTGTCCCTTTGCCCAGTTAAGAAATCCCACCTTCTTCCCAGTCCCTAGCTGTCTTAACTGCTTTCTTGTGCCTTTATTCCCTTGCAGTTCCACTAGTTTTAATCCTGAGCACATTTATAACCCCACTGACAATTTGGATGCCTTATCTTAAGCATTTGTTACGATTTCACAGGTTTGTCTAAACCAGATATTCCCTAATAAGCTACTTGCAACTCTCAACAGGCAGTTTTTGCTCATTTAAAATACACACACGCTACAGATACACTTTGAGTAACTACAGCTTTTCATTCCTCTACTGAAAAAAGCTAACTTTTTTTGCTGATATAGGTGAACCATCAACCAAAATGGTATTTTTCAATCTTATCCAGAGACTGAAAAAGCAGACAGAGCGTCCTATTGTCTTCTTCACAGAATTGTTTTCCACTAAACTTCTAACATCTCCTCCTCTACTAGGAAAAGGATGGAGAAAGCTCACCAGGTCACCTGCTCTTCACGTGGGAGACAACCTGTTCTGTAGCGAACAGCGCTAACCGGTTACAATGGCTGCAGATGCCACCACTGATAACACACTAACCGGTTACTCGCCCTGGATCTAGGGACTGAAGAGGCTACTCGTGATGTGCGTATCTCCGGACAGCCCTCTGCCTGAATGGCTTCTCCAACGCATCTCCAGCGTCCGCCACCACCGCTGGAAGCAACGCTGAAGCAGCTCATCAGGATAGTGGCTGTGCAAACAGGACTCGGGAGTTATCACACCTTAACTCCCCGGGACCGAGGGTACCAGATGCGCACCCTTTATAAACCGCTGCCCGCACACCTTACGTTCTCAGAGCCTTTGCTCCTAACAAACCGGCCAGGCAGCCACAAGTAGCCTATTTCTGAACAAAGACCCAACGCACACGGAAAGCTGATTGCATTTCAGTCCATAATGAAGGGGAAAAGTTAGGTGCCTTAACACCCTTTTTAAAAAAAAGAAAAAAAAAAGAAAAGTCCCAGCTCCCACTAAAATAAACACAAAAAACTCAGAAGCCGACATAAAAATAATTCATTTTTACACGACGTTTTAAAAGAAGGCTCAGAGGACACTAGGGCATCGCCGGCTGAGGGGGCACCCACCACCGCCCGCGCACCTCGGCCCCGGGGGGAGCTCCCCCTGCCCCGCTGAGGGGACGCCGGTGTCGGGGGTAAGGGCATCGGGGGTGAGGACACCGGTGGCCGCTCCACCGCCGCCGGGCTCCCCCCACAAGCAGCCCTACACCCAGGCCAGAGGTTCACCCTCCCCGCCACAGCCGCCGCC
>JAHREE010000287.1:13195822-13224729 GCA_033628505.1 Tringa tobata | reverse complement strand
CCGCCCTCCCGCCGCGGGGGCCGCACACCTCAGCGGCGGCGGCGGCGCATAGAGACCGCCCCGCGGGGCCCGCCCGCCCTCACCCGGCGGGCTCCTCTCACCTCACGACCGGAGGCGGGCGGGGGAAAGCCGCTGGCCTGCCCGGCGGCGCGTACCTGGCGGCTGCCGGCAGCGGAGCCCCGGAGGCGGCTGCCCGTTGTTGTGGCCCGGGTGGCGGCAGGAAGCGAGCAGCCCCCGCGGCGGCGGCGTCTCCACCGTGGCGCAGTTACCATGGGACGGACGCCCTCTCCCTCCGGAAGTCACCGCCGGGAGGGCGGGGAAGGGAAGGGAGGAGGTGGTGAGGGGGAGAGGCGCCATCTTGAGCGCGGCGCCCGGCCCGGCCTCGGCCTTCCGCCATCTTGAGTGTGGCGCGGCGGCGGGGCGGTGCGAGCCCGGCCCTGGAGCCGGCCCCGTCCTCCTCCCGTGCCCAAGCCCCGAGAGCCTCTAGCGTTAGGTCGGGTCGGTGCTACGGTTGAAGTTTTTCTTAAAACTTTCCAAAGAACGACAGCCTAATACAGTTTTAAAAGCAGATCTAGGCAGAGGGAAATTCCTATCTAGGGTCAAAATTATTTTCTTCAGCCTAAGAACGTAACAATAAGGAAAAGCAAACAAGCAAAATACTACTAGCAAAAATTCTTCTTTTTTTCTTTTTTTTTTCTGGAGAAGTTAAGTAAATAAACCAAACCTGTCCCTCAGAGCAGCCTCCCCGTGAGGTGAGGTGGTGGCAGCGGGTCCCGGGCATGTAGAAAAGATGGCGGAAAGGCCAGGGAGAGCAGTGAGGAGAGGAGCGGGATGAGGGGCCCAGGCTCCCTCCTCAGCCTCACCCGCGGCTCCAGCAGTCAGGACCACCTGGGGCACGGCGTGGGCCACTGTGACCCCGGCATGGCTTCATCCCAGAAGATGCCTCCTCTGGCCCCCCAACAGCGTCTCCACGCACACAACGGACCATCCTTCACCTTAAAAAAAATAAAAAGTTAATATTTAATATAAACCTACACATAGAAAAGAATGGGTAAACCCAGTGCTGAAATGCTAGGAAAAAAGCTTGCTACGGCCATAACTGTGCCATCTTGTGTGTATGTTTTAGTTTTTAATTGCGTGGTCGCATACCACTTTGTCCCGAAGGGCCTCTGCCTCGTTCAGTGCAGAGAAGGGGCTGAAATACAGCTTCGCTGTTTCTCAGAGACACGGCGTTTCCTGACCTTTGGGTGCTGGCTTTTGCAGTGGGAAAAAAAAGTATACCTTTGTAATTTTTAAAACCAGGATAAAACACCGGATAATCCGCAGTTGATCCCTTACAGACGACAGGCTGTTACGCTCTCATCCCACTGGGAAGGTAAGTATCTCTAAAAGTCTCTCTGAAGCACATGGAACAGCCCGGGTCAGGCAGGGGATGGTCTGAATTGGAGTTTGCAGAGACACCCACTCCCTTCCTCTTTGTTCTTCCCCAGTGCTCACTCAACATGGTTTTTATTAAAGGCTTATTAAAATCTTGACTTCTGACTCAGACCTTATCCTAAACGCCACCAGCATCTCCTCTGTCAGCCCAAGAGTTTGTGCTTAGTCAAGGTAGGGGGCTAGGATCAGAGCGTGAAATGCTGTGGGGTTTGATGTTTTTAGCTCTGTTGAGTCTGGCACTAGAGCTGCTCCCAAGGAGCATGACTGTGAACGGGAGAGAGAATATGAATTTTAGAGATTTCTTTTCTGCAAAGCAGCGTGAGCAAGTGGAACAGGAAAAGCTCTATCCCCTCCGGCCGCAGTGGGACCTTGCCACCAGGCCTGGTTGCTTAATATCATATTCTGATAATATTATGTATTAATATGGTCTAATATAATCAGATATTCTAATATATACTCTAATATCTAAGATCATTCTAATATCATATATAAATAATCACATCCTCAAACCTGGACAGCCACTTAATCTCTAATTGTGCTGATCTCTTCCATCAGCTCAAGCGACTGCTGAGTCACGTCATATAGTTTCTGTAATTCATGTCAAACCTTCCTTTTTTTTTTTCCAGAAAATATACCTGCAGGATATAATTTGTGCTACAGTAATCCTCCACCGAAACACACCAATCTCAAGAAATCTAAGTACCTGTTTTTGCAGCCGCAGCTCCTGTCTTTCAGTGCCATCTAGTGCTCAAGTGTGGAAGAGAGGCTGTAACTGAAGGAATTTCTCATCAGATCGATTTGCCATTATTAACACATTTTGGAAATTGACAGATGACACTGACAGAAGGTAGTTTTCTAAATTGACAAAATACATCACTATAAAAATTTAGAGATATATCTATTCATATTCTTATGGCATTAAATTCTGACACAGATGTCTCTAAAATCAATAGCACAAATCAAACATACATATCTCAGCTATTTGCTTCTGGCTCCGCTCTTCTCTGTAACTAATTAGATTGCTTCAGAAAATAGTGGAAAAGAAAAACAAAAAAAAGGTACTGAAATAGCCTATCACCCTACTTCATTTTCAGCTCTCCCAAAAAAGAGCAGCCATCCAGATCAGAACCCAATAAAAATTTTACTTGCAGAGTCAAACAGAAAAGCTTGGAATGACACATCTTTTGATCCATCTACAAAAAGGAGGGAGGTGTTTTTCGAAACTAGGAGGAGACAATAAATGAGGGATTATCCAGAGATCATCTGTCTTCAGTTTCTTATCTTTTCTCCCTTGAGGTCTTTCTTTACAATGACTTCTTATTCTCATCCATAGTCCATGATCAGCAGTTCATAATAGTTCATAACTATTGAAACACCCTTGTCTGTCTTTTATTATTAATGCAAAAACTTACTTGAGACAAATATGAGGGACCTATAAAATCTCCCCATATTTCTATGAAGAAAGCGTTTAGCGGCCAGTACAGATAATTCCCCCTTGAAGATCTTAGGTTCTAAATTAAGATACAAATCCTGAGTAGCTAATACAATAAAAGGAGTATGAACACAGAATTTCATACAATAGTTTTGTGCATATTCAGATCCTTATATATATTTAACAAACCTTACCCTCCCTACCTGGTCATGAAAGAATTGGAAAGTCATTATTTTCTGAATTAGTCCATTTAAAAAGGAGACAAAGCAAGGTGCTCAGCTGCTTTCATTCCAGTGAAAATTTAATTTAATTAGAGCAATTTCAGATCCCACTTCTGGCAGCTGTGTTTATCAGGCTTCCTTCAAAGGACAGGAATTAGCATTGACTGACATGAGCATCAAAGCTCATTGATTTACCCACCCACATCCTGCCAGCCTTTCTGAGTTTGTCTGTTTATTTAGTGCTTTAATAACACCACAGTAAATAAGATTTCATTTTGGAGCACACATAGTTTTTGTCTAAGCATTTAGAGCAGACTTATAACATCACGATAGAACCACTCTTTGCAGGTTTGATGAAAGAGCAGTTAGCTCTTCTACAGAAGAGATGTTTTAAGTGCTTAGCAAGGACACAGACTGTAATCCAGAATTTCTTTTTCTTTCTGTTTTCTGGTCAACAACTAGAAAATACCTGTTTTTCAGCAGAGGGGAAAAGTGCTGAAAACAACACTACACTGCACCTTCAAGCCCTGGGGTGACAGAAGCCATTGGGCTGTGGCCCCGTGGGCTTCTTCAATTATCAGCAGCAGTTTGCATGTAGTCCTGATTGCTCTTGGGTGACAAAATATGAGAAAATGATGCCACAGAAAAAGCTCCTTTTGGTTGTTTTCCAAAAAGAGGCAAAGCAAACAACTCCATTTGATTTTCCAACAAGTGCAACCCAACTGAGGAGGTTCACAGCCAGTGCCATACACCCAAGGATTCCCTCCAGACCTCACCTTTACCCTTAACTTGCCAACAGGGCTACCATCAGGTAGGAACAAGCAACAGCTAAAAGAGGCAACCTGCTGGTATCTGAGCAGGGTGGGAATGGAGCCGCCGGTGTGCATCACCGGACAGAAACGGCCAGTCATAAGCCTCCTCTGGTGGGCTTTGCTTACTTAGGAGATCAGGAGAGCCAGGAAGAACAGCTCTGCCAGCAAAAGGACAGTGTGGGCATCTTCTGCCTTGCAGTGAAACATCAAAAATGATGGAAATGTTGGTTTCTTCCCAAAAGTTTATCCTGCTACACACATGACAGCACTATTGGCAATGGCACTAGCTGAAAGAAAAAAATCAGAGCCCTCACTTAATGACATAATTCAGAGTGTGAACAAGGAACAGCATAGCTATAAGCGGTCTCTCCAGCAGGCATATGATTGTGAAGACAATTCAGAATAAAAAAAACCCAAAAACAAACAAAGAGATGAGACAATGACTAATGGGACTAAATTCCAACTGCTTTGACCACAGCATTACGTTATCAAATCCTGGGACTTAATACGCAGCAGAATTATGATAAAACAACAATCCTGTATAATGGAAATAATGCGAGTTTCAATATTTGATCCAGCAGTGCAGACAGGCCTGAGGAGTGTGCTGCCTTAGCTGGTATATTTATTGATGCTGAGCACGGGTTTATTCAGCAGGAGTTGAAAGGTGAAGAATCCAACTCTCCAATTCTGAAATCAGGAAGAAACAGAGATGCCAAGGAAATGAGACACTTGACAGCCTGTGAGAAAGCCATGGCAAATTCACAGCTTTCAGCCACTTACAGCACTCTTTATGCAGAAACGGGCTGAGCTCCTGGTTTTGCTTGAAGGTTGTGTCACTTCCAGTCTCCCCGGTGAGACTCACGCAGGGTTTGTAGCAGTGATTTGCATGTAGATGAACGAAACATCTGCTCTCAGTGACTGTATTTCTGAAATTTGGGGTTCACTAGTTGAGAAAGAAAACAGCTTTGGGGGGGGGGAATATTACTCTTGTAAAAAATTCCTCATGATCTAAACCACTGCAATCAGCCTAAAATTTTTCTTTTTTAAAAGGAAAAAATGGTTAGCACTCGCAACAGAGCAGCACTGATTTGCACTGTCAACTAACAACCCAGAGACTGGAGAATTTTGTTTATTCGGTTTAGCCAGCCAGAAACCACATGGGCCCATGCAAAACCAAATTTTGGACATGCTTTTTCTCAACTACCGTCAAACTGTCAAGAAAAAGCAGAATTTAGACAGTTACAGAGAAAGATGAATAGCATTTCATAGACTCATGGAATGGTTCGGGTTGGAAGGGACCTTAAAGATCACCCAGTTCCAACCCCCATGCCATGGGGCACCTCCCACTAGACCAGGTTGCTCAAAGCCCCATCCAGCCTGGCCTTGAACACCTCCAGGGATGGGGCAGCCACAGCTTCTCTGGGCAACCTGAGCCAGGGTCTCACCACCCTCACAGGAAAGAACTTCTTCCTAATATCTCATCTAAATCTCCCCTCTGTCAGTTTAAAACCATTCCCCCTCATCCTGTAGCTCCCCTCCCTGATCAAAAGTCCCTCCCCAGCTTTCCTGGAGCCCCTTTAGGGACTGGAAGGGGCTCTAAGGTCTCCCCAGAGCCTTCTCTTCTCCAGGCTGAACACCCCCAACTCTCTCAGGCTGTCCTCACAGCAGAGGGGCTCCAGCCCTCACAGCATCTCTGTGGCCTCCTCTGGCCCTGCTCCAACAGGTCCATGTTCTTCTGATGTTGGGGGTCCCAGAGCTGGAAGCAGTGCTCCAGGTGGGGTCTCACCAGATTGGAGTAGATGGGTAGAATCACCAGGCTCTGGGCATCTATTACTGGCATCAGACTGGTAGGAGTGGGATGGATTGAGGAGTAAAATAAGGTTTTTTCTCTAGTCCCTGTTAAAATAATTCTTTGTTTGCTTTACTGCTGTAAATCACAAAGGAACTAGAGCGTTTCAGAGTTGTGAGATTTGATGGAGACAGTCACTGGTTCAGCTGTTGCTTTCCCTCTGAACATTTGCCCAGGATCCAAATATACAAGCTGGAGAGAAGATCCTTGTGTGGAAGGGACATAAGGCAAGCCACCAAATTACTTTTTTTTTTCCAGCATGCTTAGGCTTTTCGAAAAGACTACTTCAAAGCGAACTTAGTTACAAGAATGCTGCGTGGCAGAGTTCAACATTAGGACACGTGCTTTGGAGGTTTCTTCATTACATTTTTTCTTTAAATCCACTACTTATGTTGAATAATGGAAAAGGGCCAGTATATACTGTGATCATCTCTCATTTTCCCCCTGTGACTCACTCCTCCTTATCAGCTGGAGAGAGGGCACTTTGGAGCTGGTCGGGGTTGTAGGGCAAGGAAAGCTGTTGTGTATAGGACATGGTTATGGAGAGCTTGGAAGATGTGAATGCAACAGAAGACTGAGGGGTGCAAAGGAAGAAAAGCCAGTTCCATGACAGGGACAGCTGAACGGTGACGGAGTCAGACATCACGGCAGCCTCTGCCCTGCAGCTCCCACACCATCCCCGCGTGAATCATGCTTGCTGGGCTCTGGTTTCCATCCTTTGGCAGGAGTGTTGACCGTTCATCCTCGTTATAGATGTGCATAAGGGGAACACTATCCACAGGGTAGCATGCGAAATGTCCCATGATGTTTCTAGCTGGATACTTGCTGTCAGTTGGCTCCTGATAATTTTGACTCTTGTCTTGGTATGGTAAAAAATCATGTTTGCAGAGCGTTCAGATACTTATCTCATGCCACTTGTCAAGAACCCAGAGGAACAAGCCCCCATTCTGTGCTACATTTCGATGCTGCATGGCCAATGAGAGGAGACACTGCACAGAGAGATGAAATACACTGAAAATAGACCATACTCTCCTAAATGTGCATAAAGTCCTCTGGAAAAAACGATGCATGACCCTGTAATTAAAGGCTTTCATGCTGCATAAGGACGGAGAACTGAACTGAGATCCTATATAGCTATTCAGACTTTTTTGCATAACTAATTTCACTGTTTTAAGTTGCTTTTTGATGTTTAACTGCAATGTAATAATTTTCGTTTATATTTAACACATCATACAGTAATAAATATTAATTTAAGCATCTGCCTTATTACTATATGTGGAGAGTTGATGTTTATTTAAAAAAAATCACTGGCAGCAAAAAGCATGTTTAATGTGAGAGGATGGAACGGCAGCAAGTAGCTTCATGTTCCTTCAAATAAAAAAGTTCAGCCACGGGTCTGATTTTTCTTAGAAAAGCTCCTTTTCTGAGAAAGAGTAGATAGGGATTAGTTACCAATCTTTCACTGTCAGCATGGAGGGACAGTATTTTCAGTAGTGAATGGGTTGATGCAATGGATATATCTGGAAATATATTTTTGCAAGCAACTGAGAGTAGCATGGAAAATAAGAATACAATTCAAAAGAATGTCTATGAGAAATATTCTGGGAAAAAAAAAAAACAAAACAAAAAAAACCAACAAAACAACTCAGGATGTAAAGAACTAATTCCAGGGTTCTGCACTTAGACAAGATGGGAAACAGCTGCTTAGGTAGCAGATACGCACTGCTCTGTCTTGGTGAGCCCCAGCTGGAGGCTTCTGTTCTGTTTCGGACATGACAACATTTGAAAAGCATGTGGACGAATTAGAGAAAATCCAGAGGACAGCAATAAGAATGCCTGAATATCTCAGGAACCAAGACTAAGGCACAAAGATGCAAAGGGAAGGTGGTGTTTAGTCTACAGAAGGAGTGCACAGTAACAGGAAAAGATCATGAAAGGCAAAAGGATAGTTTGTCACTAGGACAAGAGAGGAGCTTGAAATGCAAGCAGCACGATCTATGTGAAGTGAAGAGAACGCTATTAGTGAAAGGATTCAAAACCACTACGACCGATTAGAATTGCTCTCTCTTGGGGCAAGAAGCCAGACAAAATGGTCCATCCTTAATGAGAATAATCCTATTCCAATTCTTCTGCAAGTGCTTTCTGCCACACTGGTCTAACTGTGTCGGTAGCACAAAGTTCATAACATACCAAATACACTGCACCCTGGTTGTTACCTACCTGCGTGATAACCAGCTTTTGCTATTATTTTCAAATTCCTCTTTTGTTCTCACTAAAGCTGGTTTAGATATCCAAAGGCAAAGAGCTTTTTGCTCTTTACCAGCCCCTTTCTGGGTCTTGTAAAATGTGTCCTTTGGAAAAGAAAATAGCCTGATACCAGGCAATCTAGTCTGAATTATTTGTACCACCTGACCAAAAAACACCCCAAAACCCTTAAGTGTTTTAAATCTTGGTGATAATCCCTTGAGACAATGCCATCAAGTATTAAAAGAAGGAGAAAAAAACCAGCACAGTACTAGCTTGGTTGCTCCAATAGTGATTGCATTCCAGTTAATCCATCCTTAAATTAAACTAATCAATCAGATAGAAAAAAAAAAAAAAAGAAGAAACCTCAAGCTACTAAGAAATGAAGTAGTTGCAATTCAAACTGCCCAAACCCAGAGATACAGCCTCGAGGAAAATGTGGACTATAAAGCAGAAACAAGAAGAAAGCTTTACTTTTTAAACATATAGACAAAGTCATCCATGAAGCTGCCCTAAATACTGGCCTGTACCATTCAGCCTGCAATATGAAGTGAGCTGTGGGTTCACAAAGAAGAAAGCCTGTGGCCTGTTTTAATTGATCTCCTTACCCTGGCCAGATTTAGCTGACATACTCTTTGCTTTAAATAATCACAGCATGACCAGCAGATTTTGCTAGGATAAATAGCAAATGCAACAGCTATACAGGGATCTGAATTTGGGAAGATGCATGTCTTGGAGAGACATCACCTGTATCCCATTTACCAGTTTGTCAAACCAAACCAGACAAAAAGGGCAAACTTGCACATTTTCTCACAAGAATTCCTAACTCTGTACCTGAGGTCTCCGGACGGAGGGGTCATGTTAACTCCAGTTGTGTCATATCTAACGTGGCGATTAGAAGACTCACGTGGCTGTCTTGGTAAATACCACACCATTTATATTTTTTACTTTCTCCATTTTCAATACTGATGTTTTGCTGCGGGGAGATTTGCTGTCATACTTGTGACTTCTTCTAAACATCCACTGCTGATTCTCCTGTTTGCTGCTGCGCTCCTCACCTGCAGGCACTCCGTGGATGCTGACTGTATCCCATCATTGGGATGCTGCGTCCGTCCGTGGGGCATTTCTGTTGTGATTTACAGAGGACTGTCATGGTTTAGCCCCACTGCCAGCTATGCTCCACGCAGCTGCTCGCTAACTCCCCAGCCCTGTGGGATGGGAGAGAATGGGAAGGGTAAAAGCTGCTCACCTGGTCACAGGGCATGACAGGCTCCTGGATGTCACCATGTAATTACAAAGATGTCTTTTTCGGTGTATCCTGATGTAAAAGACATAACTTGTTACCCCTCTTCCCATTTTGAAGCTGCGATACCACTGCTGTGTGCGTACTGTTTGTGCTATGCAGCCATCTAGAAGGCCTGCTGCCTGTACTGACTTCATGCTGTTGACCAGAAAACACAAAAATGTACAAAAATAGAAGCTCTGCTGACCCTTAGTGGCCATAACTCCACTACAGTGCTGTGGGATTGTTTTACAAATTCAAGAGTGCTGTTGTTATGCGCTGTGTTTTATTTTTTGGGGGGAAGGTGTTGACTAACTTGCTGAGGGCAAAATCTGGGGAAGTACTGCCAGCAGAGAAGAGGATCCGGGTATCACAGGGGAGAAGGTACCTGACCGTAAGATTTTATGGCAATTCCACAGGGCAAATGCAATCTTACATCTCAGGGCTATCAAAACTGACCCTGTAAACTGAAGACAAATCATTCTTTGGGAAAGACAGACAGAAAGATTGGAGCCATGAAGACAGAGTCCTGAGCCATTCCCGATAAGCTCAGCGGAAACCTCCGTGATGGGAAGCAGTTGGCTGGACAGAAAAAACCAGGATGGGGACAGGACAGGGAAATTTTGATCATGAAACAGAAGTCGGCAACAACTATTCTGGGAACAGTCTCCAAATGTAACTACCTGCTTGGCTGGCTCCTTGGCTGAATGGATAAATCTGATGTCAGAGCAAAAAAAACCCTGTAAAATACAAAAATTTTAGTTTCTAAATTGGAGAGGAAGGTTTGTCTTAAAGTTGACATCCAGGACATTGTCAAATTCCTACTGCTACACTCAAAATGGTCCAGTTTTCATACTGTTATAACGTTATTTGATTTTATCAAAATTAAGCAGAAGATAGTTTTAGACAGCAAAAACATTCTTATTGTCTAAGGAATACGTAGAAATTGAAAAAATATTACAGAATCAGTTCTATATACTTTTACTGGTCACACTATGCACGAATGAAAACACCTTTTCTGTATGTTTTTTCAATGTACCCCACTGAGGGAAAAAGATTTATTTAAGAAGGAAATAGACATCAGAGTCCAATAGAGACTGCGCTAATGTCTGAGAGGCTGGAGGGCATTAGTGTGGATTTACACTAAAAACTGACAGAGCCAACCATGCCTCTCAAAATGAAAAACCACGTTTCCCACAGATCTACTTGCCCCCTGCTGGCAACCAGAGAAGTGGCCAGCGATCTGCCCTCCCCCAGTAACACCTCCATGTAGCACAGAGAAGACCCTAAATGTCACAGACCTTTGCAAGCACTAGGATTGTGTATAGCCATATGAAATATACCCAATTACCTTTTTTTTTTTTTAACAGAAGTTTGGAGATTCCATCTCCTCTCTTCATGCCCCATGACTTCAAGTGTTTCACTGTAGCTACTACTTCCATATGCATCCAGCTCACGTAACTCTCTTGCTCATTTCAGTTCTCCTTTTGGCATACTGAAAGGATAAAGTATTCTCTAGAATTATTACATTTGCATTCAACTGGAGAAGATAACACCCAAGATAGACCCTTTCTCTTACTACTATACTTAACATTTTAAATAATGAAACAAAACCTGATACATTGAGGTTGTTTATTTTAAATGGTATTCTGAAACTCGTGGTTACATACAAATTTTCAAACTATGAAGCTTAAGATGGCATGGTGACCGTCTTCACAAAATAAGGCTGCTTGGGCAATCTTATCAGAGATGATTCCACTGAAGTTTGATTATTCAGAGTACAGGATGGCTTCAAGAAGATTGTAATCCACAAAGGCACCAAGACCAAAGGAGATGGGCCTTCCTACATAAAAAAGCCCTTCAATCATCCCCTCAGTTACCATGGGACATTTGTTAGACTTGAGATCACCAGTGGGGACAGATCTGAGCGAAACCAACGGTCCTTGTGGAAAGGCCTTTATACTGCTACTCAAAATCTGGAGACAGATACCCGCTGCAGGGGCTTTTCCATGCCAGTCATATTTGCTGAGCTTTATTGCTCACTCAACTGGGCTAGTTAGCAGAAAAAAAAAAAAAAGAAAAAGAAAAAAAAAAGGCAGCTTATGAAGCTAAGATAATTTGGCAATGATCTTAAGAAACAGATTTTTTTTTAAAGGAAAAATTAATAGGCACGAACAGGATTTATGTTAATACTGAAACTTCAGTTTAGATACTAGATGTAGGGATGGGATGAAATGTGTCATCCCTCAGCCAACAGACAGAAACTTTTCATTTCTCTGAATTGACATGGAAGGCAGATGAAACATTGCCTCCTCTCGGGTTCCCCCAGCACTAAAGGTAAAGATATGCTTCATGAGTTTGTTTTATACACAGACAATTAAAAATACATTTTAGTCATGTTTCCCATAAAAATCTTACCAGTAGCACAGTACTGAAATCAGTGCAACAAAATTAAATTGACAGGAAGGAATATTTACAACTATAGTGTATTGTACCGAAATTGCAAAATCAGGAATTTCTAAAGTGCAAAGTTAGCTATATCCTACACAGATACAGAGATCTGTTTTCTTGCTTACAGTATGAACTGCTACCATCGTCACAGACGCACCACATATCCACGCTGAACACTTAAGTGACCAAACGTCCTCCTCAGGCTGATGGGCAGAAGTCCTCTACCCAATCCAGCAGGAGGCAGACACCAGCACCCAAGGGTCAAACTTAGTCCCTCGGTTCTAGGAGTGTCACACGCGGGACGGAGAGTAACTACTGCAAACCCGGGAGCATGAAACAAGGAGGAAGTGTATTTAAATACATGGAGAAAGGTATTTAAATAGAAATCTTACAAAGAGCTTAATGGTTTGTTTTATAGTAGATTAAACACAATCACTGCAATTTTAAAAGCACAAAGTAGAGGGCCCAGCACTCCATGTTTTAATCAGCTGCAGTTTTGTCCTAGTTTGGACTGGGCACAAATTTTTAAAGACTATTTACACCAACAAGATTTGCAGGTTTAGCCATGAGAGCCTCTCAAACCAGAGCGAGATCACAAAAACAGGCTCTTGCAGCATTAGAGTATTAAAAAGTTACCATTCAAAATACCTCACTCTTAAAAATTACTAAAGGGAATCATAACAGATAGAACGTGGCTGCTAAATTTCCATATTAACTCAAAGTCCCCATCAATTCACCCATATTCTTAAGCGTATCGGACAGTTAGTCTACATATTATGTACAGTAAATCTTGCTACTAGCCAACAAAACCCAAAAACCCCCTGCTAGTTGACTCACAGCTCTCTACACTCTGCAAACTAAACAGTCTCTAATTTCTCGGGTTTGGGCAAAACTATCTGAAGTTTGCCATAGGACTTTAGCTACAAGTAAACAAAGTTTGTCTTGAAAAGCAACACGTGTTAAGTGAATCAGTTTGTTCCGTTACTCTATTTTTAAACTACTACATCATATTTACTGAACCAGCTATGGCATAAGAGGTTACAGAGCTAGGCTTAAGTAATGCCATAATCTGACACAATCCTCTTGGTTATACCCCAAACTATTTACAGTCAACTTGATTCAAACAAAATAATCTTTCCGAAGAAGTCGTTTGAGAATGATTTAGTCATGATCTGTTGGTTTTAAGATATTCATATATTGAAGTATACCACAGACCGAAGCCTCACTGGAAATGAGTCCCAGGAGCTACACCGGCACTAGCAAACGAGGCTGAGTCTGTGCCACAGTGGGAGGGAAAAATGAGGGGAGGAGGGAAAGTGGAATCTAGTCTGCACAGAAAGAAAATTAGGTTGAGACGTGTATGGATTAATACAGACAGGCAGCTGAAAAACAATGAGTAACTAAAAAAATCCTGATTACGAAACTGAGTTAACTGCATCTTGGTCCTTAAAGGGGGCAGGCTAAGCAAATGTAGATTACTACAGCTACAGTAAGTTTTTAGAATTAAAATCTCCATAAGCAAAGCAGCTCCGCGCTCCATTCTGGCAAAACCTAAGGTGGTCTTTTAACAACGCAAGAAGTCTAAAAAGTCAGCTGAGCAAGTTATGAACAGATCTGAGTAACTCTTCATAAAACATACCCCAGGCCCCTGTGCAGCATCAGAAGAAATGGACCAATTCTAGATAGAAATTCTTCTTGCTCCTCATTATCCTCTAACCACCTAAGCCCTTGAGAACAGAAATGTCTTTGAAAGCAATTCAGCTGATTTTATACTTATTTTTGCGTGCAGAACCTGCTGAAAGAAAAATCCATCAATGAGTTCTGCATTTGATTCATGCCCAACAGCCAGCATTAAGAGCCTCTTTGCCTTTTGCAGCAAGGAATTCTGTAGTTTGGTCCGGTGACTCGGGAAGAGTCTGGAGTTTCCTATTAATTCCTATTAGCTCCTTCAAGGAGCCACGGACCTGCCCTCTAAGCCAAGTTACTTAAGTCCCGTGAAGGATTTCAAACAGAAGCACCGAATCACGCCGCAGCGGAAGATGAACCGATCCCAACAGTACAAAGTGAGGAGTGTGCTTACAGTACACGCCGTAGTGACTGCATACGCCAGCGTGTTTTGCTGAATCGGGAACGTTTTCAGGCTGTTCAGGTTCTTTCTCAGGTAAGGTGATGTGCAGCAATGGGTACTCAGAGACTGCAAGGCCCTCACTTCAACGCATGCATCGTGGTTTTTTGCATTTGCAGAAAATCAGAAAGCTGTTTTTGTTGACACAGGTGTTTTGCTGTGCTCAGCACTAAAGATGTTACCGCATTTTCAACAGTAGGAAAATGGAAGAAGCAAGTTCTACAAAACAGTTTCTCAGTCTTGACTGGGCTTGGTTTTTGGCAAGTTCTCTTCGTGAGGAGTGGATTTCAGTGCCATACTGCAAAAGCTGAGAAACAGCACTGTTTACACATGGAATAAAAGAAGTGTAGCGCTTGGATTTCCAGTTGTGCCACCAGCTCTTCAGCTTCTCTTTCCTCCCTGTTCTCCTAACAGCATCTCAGAGACACTACCAGACAGAAACACTACATCTTCAGTACAATTCTACTGTACAATTACAATTCCATGACAGCTTTAGGAATTCAAGTGGAGCTTTTCTAGTGTCAGAAGATTTTAACTATTTGCAGCTTCCAAACTTACCAAATCCATCAAGATTCAAAAACCTTGAATGAACGACCCCATGATGCATTACTTTTGAGCACTTTCATACTACTTGCTGCATCACCTTCACATGCACTTTGATACTAAAGGGTTTTAATTTGACCTAAGCTAAAGTACCTTCCTACAAATTCTGATACAAGAAACCTAATCTATAGAGGAAAGGACAGATACTAATAATTTCAGAAGAATATAAATTGTGCTCCAGTTACGCAGAACTTAAGGTTTTCCAAGTTCTGTGAAATACCATGGGGGTGTTACAAACCAAACCCAGATTTTCTTCCCTAACTACAGTTAAGTGAATTGGAACATAACAAGGTGTTAACCCTGAATGACAAAACCTGAATAAATACAACCATTTATGCAAACTTTTGTTTGCCGATTTTGACATTACATAGCATATAATTTAATGGAAAAATCCTCAAGTGTTACAATCATGATACTTCCTTTGCTATTTGTGGGTAGAAACTAAACCCACAAAAAGAAACTCTCCAGAGGCACAATAGGAACATTTAAGCCCACTCATTCTATGACATCCCACTAAAACCAAAAATAAGTCAGATATAAATAAACTCCTAGAAATCCACCACATTCTCAAGCAAGATAGACACATAATAAAAAAAGTAAATTAGTCTTCTAAATTGAAAAAGAAGTATCAGAAAAAGGGAGATCAGAACTAAAGCCCCAGGGTCCAATTAATAATTTTGAAGTGAACTCAAAGCACTTATGGCACTTAAGAAATCTGGCATCCAGTGTCTTTTTGAGGCTTTATATCAGGTTCCTTCAGAGGTTTTACTTCTTCATCTGGTTTTGGTTTAGCCTGCAAACAAGAAGAATAAAAAAAACTAAATACCACAAGTAGAAACCACTCTGTCTGCACAGTATTTATGCACGGCCAACTTTACATATTCTAATCTAATAGTCCCCTCTCTTTTCAAGGCTGAAGGCTTTGAGCAAGCCGCAAGCAAGGGGAAAAAGCCAAATATTCCCTATTTCAGCATCCTTAAATGAATCCTTTTCTGAAAAGAATCTTTCTGTAGCATTCAATTCTGTAACATTTCAGCATCTTATATGCATTAAAGAATTTCCTCCTGTTCAGGACTTAGTTAAAAATGACTCCTAATTTCCAAATGCCGACAGCGGGGCAGAGAGGTGAACTGACTTGCCCCCTGGCGCAGTGGAAACATGAGCTCGGGTGGTAGCCTTGTGTCTGTAGCCTGCACTGAGCTGGGGAACTTCACAGAAGAGACAAAAAGTAAGCCTGTGTTATACACAGAATAAAGTTAACGGGAAAGAACAGTACGTAAGATTATCTTACAGTGTCATCCTTTGGCCTCTTGGTGAGATCAAATGCTGCAAGTGTTTCAGGAGTCCAGTGTGCGTTCAAGGCAGGAAATTCAAAAGGAACAGGCTCTACTAAGCCATAGTTTGCTTTCAGTTCCAGCTGGGGAGCCTCTGCTGGCACCTTCTGAAAATAGCTGTAGGAGAATACAGCAATAGATTTAAAACAGTGCATTATCTCTGCAAATCTTGTTTGCAATTCTAAAGAAAAACAATCTGGGTTTATGCAGTGGCAATCATTGCTGCTCTCTTCCATTTCATTAAGGCACCATCCAACATGCATTCTGTCAGCAAAATAGTAACACTGTCTGTTACAGAGCAAGATTACCAAGAAGAAATTGCTTTCATTCTTGTGGTTGTTCATCCCCTAATAGCTAGGTGGGTTTTTTCCAACTTGAGAACCACTATTCCCAGTGCTTCAGTCAGAAGAGCACCTTTTGTCCAAAAGGCCTTCAAAATCCAAATAAGGATTTAAAATAATGAAAACTGACAAATCCTGACATGCACTGCCTTCCTTTCTGTGCTGCAGCAGAGCTCTGTGGTGGGCACATCTCCCAGAACAGTCACTGGTTATCTGGTTTCCCTTTCAAAGTTTGTTTCTAGAGGGACAGGGATCTGTTGCAATCTCCTGTACGCTGCTGTCATAAGCAATGGCAACGGTTATTAGAACCAAAGCAGAGAACTTCTCCTATTTGCAGTTCAGCTTGATGTACTTGACAATCCTTATTGTTTACACAATGCCCCTATTATGCAGGTCTTTAAATATCATAAAAAGGGAAATAACAAACCTATTATGGAATACTAAATCATAAGAGAAGGGGAAGGGAGAAAGAAATGAGCAAAAGAATTCTAAAGCCTAACTAATCTTGCTATTTTAAACTGCTTCCAAACTCTTTTTGGAAAGGGCATTAACTAACAGAGAGCCCTATTCACAGTATTAACGATACTTAGGGCTGGCAAAGCTCCTGGCACCCTAAACATACTCTTCACTGAAGGCATGACTGTATCTTGACTTCCCTGCTACCAAGACAAAATCAGTACCAGTCTTCTCCACTTCCCCTGTCTTCTTCTGCCTACCAGATGCCAGCAGCTGGGAAGAGGGCATCAGAGCAACGCAGCAACCTCTACAGGACTTTTTCTTGTGCAGAAGGAAAAGAAACACAGTGGCTGAGGAATGAAGGAAGAAAACCACTTCACCTCTCCAGGACGACTGAACTGGCACAGAATACAGAGAGGGTGATAGCACAGACCCATAGCAGATCTGCTCAGAGAAAATGACAGAACTGCAAACGTATCCTTAAGTTACATGCCATGTCCTAAAGGAATTTAAGAACTGGAGAGTAAAATTTTCCATCCCATCTTGAAGGCAAATGAGGACTAACTCAATGAGAACTAACAGTTCATATAGAGTAACGTAGCAGCCACGAATTACTTACATGAATCCATTCTCTCTTTGGCATTTTTCTAGTGTGTTCTTAATCAAACTTCCTAATTTCCTAAAGAAGAGATGTCCAGAAGGTTTGGCAGTGGTCCCAGGCCCTTTGGTTTCTCCATATTCTTTGCACAATGCTTCAGCATTGGCAAAAACTTTGCAAGAAAGAAATATAATAAAAATCATTTACGTGACTCTATTAAATCACAGTTCTGATCTACAGTGCTTTGGTGTTAGGAGATACCAGAATCCATTTAGGCTTCTTGCTTCTTAGAAACAAAAATAAACTAGCTCAACAGCAGCATTTCCAGCCAAGATTTACTGCATCCAAAAAAGTGACTAGGAACATTAAAAAAAAAAAAAAAAAAAAAAAAGACAGCTTTTTGGGTGGGAAGATGCACGAAAGCATTCTTAAGTGTGGGGCAAAACACAACAATAAGCCCAAGAACTGTGCCACGTGGGAAGGAAAAAGAGAGGGCATGAAGGTGTCCACACACAGTTGATGCCCCAAAATAAACACCGCTCAGTATGGATTAGGAAAAGAAGCATTCTTTTCTGAACAGCAGTGACAGTTAAAAACATAGTGTGTTTCATTGCAAGTAATCCAACTCAGTTTGTTCTTCATAAATTCTTTTCATTTATTTTTAAAATGGATATTAAAAGTTTCCAATTTGATGATTTGAGCTTTTTTTTAATATATATTGTGGTAAAGTTATGCAGTGCAGGCATTGGGGTAGCAAGAGCTTTGAAGAGAGAAGGATGGGCAGACGACCCTGAACTACTGCAAACTTCTCTTAATCTACCTTTCAATGAATAGAAAGAAAATAAGTTACTGAAATCTGTTTAAAAACAATTAATCAATCAATCATGGTCTAGATTACTATTTAATGTAAGACAGAGCATCCTCCAAAGCTCTGCAGCTCAGAAAAGGCTGCAGTAACTTAACATACAGACCAGAAAACATGGTGACGAGCAAATTGACTTTTACACTGTGTTGCAGGCAGTTCAAAACCAACCTTTAGCAGGCTGAGAAGTGAAGATGAAATTTTATGCAGCACCATTATGACAGTCTTTGGTAAGACAAAAAAAAAATACTGTATTGACTCAAAAGCGTGCTGGATTTTCATCAGGTGACAGATAAAATCTTAAGTCTTTGAGGGCCAAGTAAACACGATATAGCAAAATAAACCAGGCATGTCATCATCAGACCCTGTCATCCAGTCTCAATCATACTTACATTTTTCCGACTCCTGCAGAGATCTGATTGCTTCCCCACATTTATCACTTGCCAATAGAGTCTGACCATGGTAACAGTATGCCTAATGGGAGAGGAGAAAATAGTTACCAACAACACTGGGCACTTCCTGCACCAATTCACTTCTGCTCTTCCTTACGTGGGAGCTGCATCTCTTCCAGGCTGCTGTTCTGTGCAGACAGTTGAGGATTTGGGAATGCAAGTCAAAGTAGCATGCGCTGAACAGTGCAGTTCAACATAAACACCCTCAGGCACGTATGAGGCGAGCTGTCTCAGGTGTAGCCAATATTAGCTGGAGCTTCATCGAGGCTGTTTTACCAAAAGTACTGGTATCTAGTCTACTTCAAACCTCTCTCTCTTACTGAAAAAAGAAAGAGGATGTACTCCAGTGAAGTTTACAAAACAAAGACTCTAAAAACTAAAACTACCTGAATACTCAAAAGTCAAACCTGCAACAAACATCACTGAATCCAGAAGAGATGAGGTGTTCTGCTGCTTGAGGTATCTTGCCATAGTCCAAATAACATTTCCACCCCACAAAGTCCCATTCCTTCACAAGAATTCCTTATGCTTGAAGATAGTTCTGTATTCCAGTGAGAACTGAATTGCCTCATTCCTGTTATCAGGAGTTGTTGAGTTTAAATACTAAATGGAATGGAACAATCCCACAAACGAACATCTACCTTACATACCTTCCTTTACTGTCTGTTCTCACAGTATAGCAAGTGTCACCTAATCTACCATTGCCCCTATTATACACATTTTAAAAAAGAAAAGGTACCCTATCTCTGACCTTCTCTAACCTCTCATACTTGCTCCTAAGGCAAACAGCTTTTAGCTACAGTTTTAATGTAAGAGAAAGACAATTGTATTAACTGCTTAGCTTGGGCCTTTTTTTACAGCATGAAAGAGCCAGATGACAGGCTGTGGCAGGTACCAGAAATAAAGAGCAAATCGAGCAGTTGATGATCCCAAGAGCGCCACTGCACTTGATACGGGGCAAGTCATGCAAGAAGGAACAGCATGTGGAACAGTACCTAACATTGCTTGACGCAGGGCCTTCAAAGAGATAATCAGCTCTGAATTATGCCTAAAAATCAGACTGGGATGCAGAGAATGGAAGACAAGTATTTTGCTCAACCTGAATTGCTTCACTTAACAATACGTGATTACAATAAACTCCACGCTGCAGTAATTTCACTGGGCTCAACAAAACCACTTCGAATGCCACAGACACTGCACAGCCTCTTCAGAGCACGGAAAGCACGTCAAGGCAACACTTAGCCCCTGTTCCCCACCCAGACCTTAGACAGCACTAAAAACTGTGACTGCTGCCAACCAAAGTACTTACGTAGGCCATATAGAAACAAGTCTTCAAGTTTAGGTACTTCCTCCATTTACCTGCATAGGTTGGATCCAAACTGGATAGCGTTTGATCTATGGACACATATGTAAAGTTACTCTTTAAGATATTTCATAAAAACAAAAATCCCACACACCCCCAAAGATCAGAGTTCTTAAACTTAGCAATAGATCTTAACGATGAAGTAGCCAGAAACAAGTGATATAAGTTACTCCTGCAAAGACACAGAGAAACTGAGAAAAAATAAAAATATGCCGTTTATTGAGCTATGATGCAATTGTCCCTAGAATCCCTGAAACTGCTGCCCACTAAGTTTAGAAGGCTAATTCTCCTAAGTATTTTTAGGCAGCATTTCAAAGCCTGTTCCTAGTTTAATTTTAAGAGTGACCTATAAAAGCCTACCTATGTTACAATATTTCATCTCTTACCTGAGGGGTGGAGCCCCTCTGCTGTGAGGACATGCTGAGAGAATTGGGGGTGTTTAGTCTGGAGAAGAGAAGGCTCCAGGAAGACCTTAGAGCCCCTTCCAGTCCCTAAAGGGGCTACAGGAGAAATGGGGAGGGACTCTTGATCAGGGAGTGGAGTGAAAGGACAAGAGGGAACAGTTTTAAACTGAAAAGAGGGGAGATTTAGATGAGATATTAGGAAGAAATTCTTTGCTGTGAGGGTGGTGAGACCCTGGCCCAGGTTGCCCAGAGAAGCTGTGGCTGCCCCATCCCTGGAGGGGTTCAAGGCCAGGCTGGATGGGGCTTTGAGCAACCTGGTCTAGTGGGAGGTGTCCCTGCCCATGGCAGGGGGGTTGGAACTGGGTGATCTTTAAGGTCCCTTCCAACCCAAACCATTCTGTGATTCTATGATATTGATTCCCATATTTTGCACTTTTCCCACTTTCCTCAGTAAGCTACAGATCAGCTTACTCATCTGGAAGGATGTACAGAATTAACCTGCTACACAGTTTATGGGTTGTATCATGACCTGCTGCCCAAAGGCAGGTGAAACACACTCCATTTACATCAAGCCATTTGTTCGCTGCTATTGCATATTCTCAAGCCATTACTCTGCCTTCTGTCTCCACTCACGTTTCCTACCATTACCTACAGAAGAAGATTCCCACTAAAACAAAAAGCCTTAGCAAAATGTATCTGTTATGCTGCTAACCGAAGCCTTAAAAGTGCTAAATAGAAGCTAAATATACAAAGTATATCCACTGAGAAACAGCGTTAATATCACAATTGATGGGTGGGTGAAGTGCGTCTGCTGGCAAGAATGCACAAACCAGGTCACTAAGGATACAAAACAAGACACTTACCAGCTTTTTGGTAGAAGTTAGCTGTTTCATAAGCAAGAGCAGCTATTAGGCCTGGATTGTGTTTCAGCTCAATAGCCCGAGCAATTGTCACTGAAAAAAAATTCCACACCACAGTATTAAAGTTTAATTGAAAATGTCACATCAAACCAGCAGAGGCATTTAGCATTTTAAAAGTCCTACATGAGCAGAAAACAAGTATTGTGCAGTCAAGCAAACTGCAGAATAAAGACGGATTGTTTCTTGGACAGAATTATTCAAAATTAATGGAAAAGCTGAAGGAAGACTAGTTGGAAGACTAGCTAGTAAACAGAAGCTGCAAATATTTTAAAGGAACTAGGAATTTATGTTAGGCAAGCATGGTGGTGAAGAGACTGCATGAAAGGAAAAAAGAAGAGGGGGGAGAAATGTCACACACGAGTTCTTCCAAAGTGGTTACATTTATAGTATCAGACCGATTTTTGGCATTTTCCTCCTATAATTGTAGCTTAAGTTTCTTTAACAGCAACCCACTCCCCTAAGTCACAGTACTTCAGAAGAAAACAAATGGCATTGGTGCCAAGCAGACTTCACGACACATGGTAAGTAACCCACAGACACTGTCATTTCCCACCCCCAACAGACACAGATTTGAAGGTACCTTCTTGAGCTTCAGCTTGGCACTGTATGATGTATGAGTCTATAAGTCGAGCTTCTAAATCTCTTCCCTTTTCTACAGGTGTAATCAATTTTGGAATGTGATTTTCCTAAGTACAAAGCAAGTTTCAAAGTTAGTTTAGGCTCAATACCACTGCTGCCAACACAAAGCAAGTCCCTTATTCCTAAATGCATGGGATGCTGGGTGAAGGTCCCTCTAGGGCTGGCTGCACTGCTGCATCTGCTACTGGGGAGACAAACTAATTACTCTTCCACTGCCACTAGGTAAGAGTAGCACGGATTAAGTCGTAGCACAGCATATTAACACCCTTCTTTCTGTATCATTCACATAGTCTGAGGGATTTGTTTACTCTATAACCTCAACAGAAAAGTGAAGGCTTTTCTAAGACAAGAAGTCAAGCAGTTGGAGACAATTTAAAGAACAGACAGCAAAAGCTGTTTTTTCTACCTTCAAGTGTTTAAAAATCCCAGCTGCTATCTTCAGGCTTCTGTGAACGTCTTTTGCTTCATCTTCTGTTATGCTAAGGATATAGAACAAATCAATCACATTTTAGTTAGAAAGGATTTCTAGGTGTCATTTAGTCTCACCTCCTGCCTTGGAGTAGGACCAACAACAACAGTAGATCAGGTCAGTTATGGCTTTGTTTAGATAAATCTTATTCCTTCAAGAATGGAGAGTCCACTAAGTCCCCATGTAACCTGTCCCACTGCTGTGCTACCCTTGTGGTAAACAAGTTTCTTACAGTGTCCAATCATTAAACAATTAAATAGAACTCACTGGAAAAAAAGAAATATAACACCTTGTAATGACTTTCAGGCAAAAGGTACCTCAGTGATAAAAGCCAAAGCTTTAGAAATCTGTAAGACTAAAAGTCAACAGAGCTGTGATTTTGAGAATCTCAGTTTTGTAGCTGGCCATTCAGAGCAGGACTGATGAAGGGTTTATTCACAACTGACACTTTCTCGATAGCACAGTCACACGGAACTAGTACACTTTGTTCACGGAGGCAAGAAGGGATTGAAGTGCACTTGAACATTACCGCACGCGAACGAAGGCCAACTGCCTCCCTGAACTCCCACTGGCTCAGCTGGACAGGCACTACAGCAGGCAACACTCAGAACCTGCTACACTTTTTTGGTGGAATATCGCTGCAATGGAATTACTAAGAAAAGAAAAACACTTACTCCTCTTTTCCAGCAAGTCTTGATGCATATTTTGTGTACCACAGAGCTACATTAAATCCCATGGAAACCAGTTCAAACACTGCATCCTGCTGGGCACTAAAGAAAGACAGACAAAACCCCCCCAAACAATTTAATGCTTTCCATTTTGTTCTGACAGGCACTCTCTCTGCTAATAGTTCACATAACATAAGTCGACATTTAGCTCCATAAAATATTTTTCATTTAAAAAGTCAACAATTTCCAATTCAGAACCTCCTACTTGCTGAACTGCCTAAATGAGACTCCAATTTTTACTTATTTCCTTTAAGAGCTCATAATTATAATTTCCCACATTCGGATGCCTACCCTTCCCACTTGGGAACTTTTATTTTAAAACAGTAACTTGAGATTTGTTTAGCTTTGGGTGTGGCTGACATTTTTCCCTTTTTTTTTTTTTTTTTTTTAAATTGCACATTTTGTGGAAAAGCCTTGCTCTGGAATGTCTACTTTAAAGTTGTAGCTGCTAAGTTAATAAGTCAGAGTCTATTACATCCCCCTCAAATGAATGTTATTGCAAGTATTTATGTAACTGCACTCAAACGACATGTGCAAATAGCAGGAAATTTCAGAAGCTAAAAACATGGTCTTTGAAAAGAGCGAACTTGCAATCACAAGTTCAGTATAGCTTAGGAACGAGTAAACTTTAAAAAGAAAGGTGTGGGAGTGGGAAAGATAATCCTGGCACAAGTACAAGTGTGTATGACCATGAGAAAATTAGAAGAGAGCCCTAATCAACAGATTGTCTTCCAAAGGGAATAAAAGCTTTGAGGAAGCCGAGCACTTCTTCTAGATAAAGCCTGACAAATCTGTAAGCATGGTTATACAACACAATTACCTACAATAGCGAGAGACAACTGAGTAATCCAGAAGGTTACAGATCTATATTTCTTCTTAAAACAGCAGCTTTGTTTGTTTGTACCAGGAGTACATGTACTAGGAGCTTCAGAGGACAAGAACAAAGTTAGATCTTCAGCAGCATTTGTACTTCAAAAAACTCAGAAGATACTGGTCAGGCAATAGTGCCAAATGAAAAAGTTTTGAACTGTACTAATCTATGTTACCATATTCAATTCACCAATACCCTCAAGGTTCTTCTTTGTACTGCTCTACCCAACTGTAGATAAAGTCTGTAGATCAACTAAGGCACAATGGATCCTTCTACCATTATCGTGCATTGTCACGCCTTTATATAAAGGCAACACATGTCTCAGAACACCTAATACAGTACAGCAATTACCAAAACCACAGAGCAACAAGGTTTTGGAAACTACTTTGCATTCAAAATTTTGCTACACTTCTAAGTTTTCCTTCACACCCGTGTTGGCACACGTGCACGTACGTAACAGACCAGAAGAAAACAGCTGCATACCCTGTAATCATAAAAGCGTATGTACCTTGGAACTTGTCCTTGTAATGTGTCTGTCCACTTAAAATTCTGAATATATCTCAACTTGCATTCTTGGGAAGAGTCATCCAGTGAAAGGATAAAACCTATAGAATAAAAAAATATACCGATAGGCAATCTCAAAGGAACAACCAGAAACAAGTAATGAAGGAATGGGAATCAACAAGAATACGGATACAGATAAAGGAATGTTTCTTGTACCACTCAAAAACCTGTGTTACTTCCTAAGGCTTTTATTCCTCAGTATCTTGAGAACAAGATGTGCAAAAAACCAAACTGGCTGCTACAAGAAGCTCCTTGCCCAGCAGGTTACTGACTCGGCCCTGTGAGTCTTGACTGCTGAAGGAAAACCCTGCAGAGGTCTGCATGTCCCGTAAGGTGATTAATGGGAGCTGGACTGACCCAGGCACAGGATGGCTGAGGCTGCTCGAGGCGAGCGAGTGACTGTCCCTGCCACCATAATGGCGATTGGAAAATTCCAGGAAAAGCTGCCCAGTCAACAGGAAGAGGGAAAAGGGCTTGTAAGCACAGAATCACCTAGTCCTCATCTCTTTTTCCTCCAGGGCTACAGGAAATTGGTTCTTTATGTCCCACAGCCCAGAAAGCAGCAGTTGGTGCAATGGAAGCTCATGCTACGGGATGTTCAAATCCTGGCATGCAGCCCCAAGGAATTTTTCTGGGAGGAGTAATATGGGCCATTGTCTGATCAGGTCTTACAGACTTCAAGATCTCAAGATTTGCAACAGCAGCTACAGCTCTAGGTGCTGTCACATGTTTATAAAGAAAGAGAATGCTTGTTCCTTTCAATTGCAGAAGATTTTAGAGACCAAGCATGGCGTTTTCCTGAAGAAACTCTCCAAATCGTGCCTGCAGCAACAGGGACCATTACCTTACTTTTACCTAGCATTAGTATTCCAGGCACTGAGGGAACTAAACCAACTTGAGCTGCTTCACTTCCGACAGACTGAAAGATCGCAGTTTCCATGAATCAGCCGATTCCTGAAAACTCAGCCCTAAGAAACTTGTCTGAGTACCTGCCTGCTAAGAGAGAATTATCAGAATATGGCAGGAGGAAGGTTTCAAGTGAAGGCCTCATCATAGATAATTATCTACTGAAAATGTAGATACTATGCTAATGAGCACCTATATACACACCTAAGACAAGCAGCAGAAGTGTAAACTTGCCACAAGTCTATTAGCATTAGACAAACCAGAAGTTTACACCAATGAACAATTTCTATCAACTAATTAATAGACTCAATTTATACTTAAGGAGCAATTCACTACAATCGAAGCAACAAATCAACATTTTCTCCTCAAGCAGGAAGCAGAATGAGGTAAAAAGCAAGAGGCCAGGACTGCCAACACCTAGTACTGGCAGGGTCACAAAGAACACTGGAACTTATAGAAAAGGCCTGGCGAGTACCCATGACTGGTATCAAGCACAGAACCCATGAAGATACTCTCCTTCCTGACAAGTGCAAAGCTTCTTTACAGAAGATTAGTACAATACACATTCTGAGAAGCGTCATTAAAACTCAAACTACATCTCTTGATATATTAGCAGCATTGCTCATAAATGTTCCTACCTTGCAAGAGTGAGAAGTACAAGTCAGTTGCATTCTTCATCATTTCTGGATTGCAACTTGAGTCTGTAAACAGCTCCAACAGCCGTGTTCGAGATAACCTCAAATCACTGTATAGAGTGTGGGGGAAGAAATAAAAAACCTAGGAAATTCTATTCAAAAACATACTATTAAGAAAGTACCCACCCATGTATGCCACCGCCCTTTTGACTAAGCAAGCGAAGCTAAGCATTCAATTTAGCTATCCAAAGCTAAGGAAAGGTACTCCATGAGAAAGATTCCAACAAATACAGAAAAATCTTCCCTTCTCCTCTGGATACTTATGATTGACTCTTTAGTTTAAAGTATAATCCATTTTGGACAGACAGCAATGGATCATTAATATGCATTATCAATCTATTCTTCTAACACAAACTAAGGTAACTATGCCTTTATCTCCCAAGAGGCTGGGTGCAGAGGCAGGGATGGGAAGTACTAAGCAGAACAGTCTTCAACATTAGAATGGGACGAGCATATGAAGAGATAAGAATAGATCTGCAAAATAAGCTCAGATCTCTTTTCGTTATATTCTTATCTACCATAGAACGTTCATGCCTTATTCACTTATGGAAATTACTTTACATAATCTTTTGCAGAAGAATGCACAGTCATCAGAAAGACAATGAAATGTTTAGTCTTGTGCCTTTGCATTATAATAGGCCTTGCTATACACTCAGAGACTTGAAAACTGGATAATTCACTCTTTGTAACTAAATGTTCAGTGTCATCAGTGTCTTATTGTCTCCCAGCCTACACGTTTCTAGTCATCTTCAGAACAAAAACTGCAGAGTAACTGTTACTTTTAAGGATATCCTCCAAACCGAGAGACAGAGTGAAGTTGATCACAAGTACACTTACTTGCAAACCTTTGCTGCAGCTGGAGTGGTAGCTACCCCATAATAATTAAATGAAACGGGAGCTGTGGCCTTCAAAGGGTTGCGATGAAACCAGTGGGTCATTTTCTTTCTGTAGTGTTGTTTACGCCAAATCTAAAGAGCAGAAAGAAACAAACAGCTGAGGAAACAGGTACAACTGAGATGCCATATATACCATGCTTCTCAGCTCACAAAAATAGATTCCAAATGTAAACAATTAGGAAAGAAATTAATCTGCAAAGCTGTATATAATTACACAGAAGAAATTAGACTTCTTTTCTTCCATTTGAAACACTAAGCTTCTATACGCCTTGTCTTCATCACCCATGTGCTTGGTTTGAGAATTTCACCCTCCAGAAATACATATGCTTTCTAAAGCAACTATTTTAAGTAGGATAAGAAGCTATAAGCTATTTTGCTCTGTATTACTGCATAATTTCCTACTCAGCCCCCCTCCCCATTTGTTACCTCCTGCATAAGGCTGAATATTTCCCACGTAATTTACAGGTATATCTCAATTCACTGAGGCCAGTATATGGTGTATGGCCCATCTATAAGCAGCTTTTACTGTGGCACCATCAATATAGATGAAACTGCAATTACATAGTAACCCTTGCTGAAAACATGGACATATTTAGACACATGTAACAGACCTGGAAGTTTGTTAGAGTACAGGTAAAACAGACCACCATTTTCCTTTTACCTCAATTTCAGCAAACACATATAACATAAGCATCCCAATGAGCTTTCAACAGCAGCACATGGAGGAGTATGCAACATAATGGGCACCCACTGAAACAAAGGGAGGTCTGTATGGGCCAAAATGAGAAACCTCTTCACTGTCAGGATGGTGGAACTGAGGAACAAGTTGCCCAAAGAGCTCGTGTGGTCTCCATCCTCAAAGATTTTAAGATCTCAGTGGATAAATCTCAGAGGCACATGGTCTGACTTCAGAGCTGCCCCTGCTCCGAGCAGGACATCAGACTAGAGACCCCCCAAGACTTCCATCACCATATGATCCTTTTTGAATCTATAAGATCATCATTATGAAACACTTTGCAGCTTTGCAAATTACCAGGTCCCGCACTTGGGTCTCAACGACCCCACGAATGCTCCAGGCTGGGAGAAGAGTGGCTGAAAAGCTGCCTGGCAGAAAAGGAACGGGGGGTGTTGGTCGACTGTCAGCTGAATGAGTGCCAGCAGTGTGCCCAGGTGGCCAAGAAGGCCAACAGCATCCTAGCCTGTACCAGGAACAGTGTGGCAAACGGGAAGTGACTGTCCCAAGTAACACATGATAGGACAAGAGGAAACGGCCTCAGGTTGCACCAGGAGAGGTTTAAATTGGATTATGAGGAAAAAATTCTTCACAGAAAGGGTTATCAAACATTGGAACAGGCTGCCCAGGGAAGTGGTGGAGTCACCGTCCCTGGAGGGATTAAAAAGACGGGCAGATGTGGTGCTGAGGGACATGGGTTAGTGTTAACTTGGCAGTGCCAGGTCAACGGTTGGACTTGATGATCTCAAAAGCCCCTTTCCAGCCACAGTGAGTCTATGACTCTATTTGCTGAAAAGAAAGAAAAAGGGGATACGTGGCAAGCAGAGACCCCTGCCACCCTCCAGGTCTCCCTGACCCTGCAGGCGACTTGCTTATCGTGTCAGGACCTATCACGACACCGGCACCCACCTGCGCAGCGGAGAGGAGCTGTCACAGGCCTCAGTCGCGCCCAAGCCAGGCGACAGGTGCTTAACGAGAGATCTTCCGTGTCCGGACCCCCTTTACCCCCGCACCTCACCGAGCTCGGCGGGACCCTGCCCGCCGCCGGCCGCCTCAGGCCCGCGCCGCTGCCTCGCCCAAACCCCCCGCGCCACCAGCGGCACACACCGACCGACGCCCGCCCCGGCGTGCGACACCTTTCCTAGCGGTAGTTGCCGTGCCGCCCGGCTCCCCCAGCCCCACCGTCACCAGCCAGCGCGGCCCAGACGGCCCCCACAGGC
>JAHREE010000287.1:13152871-13195494 GCA_033628505.1 Tringa tobata | reverse complement strand
CCCCCATTGCTCTGCCCTCTGGGGAAAATGGGCTGCCTTACCCCTTCTACCTCCCAAAAAAACCCCCAACAACCCATTGGGGTGGAACCCGGTCCATCGCACGCTTGTGTGCCTCCCCCCTGAAGAGAGTTGGGGAACCCGACGGTAGGAGGGCAGCGGCTGGCACAGCCCCAGTCAGATTGGCTTGTGCTGGGTGGGACCGCACCATCCACCGGTCCCTTGGTGTCAGGCAAGTATTGACACTGTTGGTGGTATCCTTAGAAACACGCCTGGTAGCTTGAGTCAAACGCTCTCCTCTAGCGCTCTGGCCACCGTGAAGAAGAAGGCTGTTTCCCTGTGATCCAAGTGTTGCAGGCTAAGTTTCTTAACGGTACATTTTCTGGAAGAAGTCCAGAGGGTTTGCGCTTGTTCCCCGAGAGAAAGTCAGCTGAAGAGATGCTCTCCGGGAGATCTTCTGGCACTGCTCAGGACTATTCGAGTTATGGGCTGTAACCACACTGGCTACCAGTTCAGTTGCCAGAGTTAGTAGACTGCTGGCCGCACACGGCATGGTCATGAGATGCTATAATCGCATCATTTCATTCACTCACCAGACAGGGTGATGCCAGTTCAGTTATTTGGAGTTTGCTGATGGTCTTTAGAGCAGAGCAAGCTGTTACTACAAGCCTTGGCACAGGGATGAGAAGAAGTTCTTTTCCAGATCTGTATCTCAGAAGAAAAAAACCAATCATCAGAAAGTAAGAGAAGGTATTTTTAATAACTGCCCTTATGTGGACATCTACGAGGAGTCCAGTAGGGTCCTAATGCTTTAAACTGTCTTGGCAGTCTCAGCAGTCAGTTTCATGTAATTCACTTGTTCAGAATGAAAAGTCTTCAGGCTTCTCATTCTGAGCTCACTTCATTGAGAAGTAAGGTCACTAAACGTTTGTAGACGGTCCAGTTTGACAGTCGAAGTATAACTTTTTGTTCCCTTCCTCCCAACATCACTTGTGTCTGAGGAGAACTGAGGTGATCTTCACGCTCTTACTTTATTCTGACTTCGATGCAGTGTGATAGCTTTCTTTGTAAGACAGCTCCTCTTGGGTGGGATTGTAAGCTGCTCTTGCTGGCCTTATCGGTGAGTTTCTACCGAATAGAGTCGTCATCAGTAGATGAACTTTGTGGTTCCAGGAGGGAGAATAAAGGGGAGAGAAGATCAAAGGATTACAGGGAGGCATTTCCTAGGGAGGAGCAGACCCTTTTCAGTATGCGTATCTGCTTATTGTAGATAGAGCAGGTAAATTAAAAAGAAATTCAATGTATAGAATAGATTATTTTGTGGATTTTTTTTAAGTCATTACTTCTAAATGCCCTTTCTATATATCCTGTGTGTCATATTGGTGGGGCAGTAGGGAAGGAGTGTACATTTGGGTTTAAGTGTGTTTGTGCTGTTTGTCTTTTCTCAGTCACAGTCTTTCCCCCATTTATGAAGGGGGACAACGTCACCATATTGTGCAGTTACCTTGTCCTGTTTCATTGTGTGGTTAGAAGCTACAGAGGCCTCAATCCTTGTGTCTTCTTAACAGAGTTTGTTTTTAGGAAAACCAAAGAAATAATTGAGTTCTGATTTTTGTTTCTGACACAAGCTTTGACAGTAATCTGTTTTGGTGTATGCATCTTGATATCTTTTAACCCCCCTCCAGAGAAAACGGGGTAGTGGCCACTGCAGTGGTGGTGAGAAGCTGAATCCCTTTAACAATGCAAAGTTGTGAGGTTCCAGACAGAAGTGTATTGTGATGCCCTGAGTACTGCTGCTGTCCCTGGGTTTCCCCTCAACCCCCAATCCCTCCTCCCCCTATGTTTTTTTTTTTTTTAAATTATTTACAGGGAATGGCAACAATTGCCCAGAGGTTTTGCTTGTTTAATGTTCTCCTTCCTCCCTGGACGGAAACCGTAACTCTTCCCATAGCTTCCCTCTCCAGCTTCCTTTCGCTTTCTGGAGCTGTTTGCTTACTGCTGCTTTCTCAGCCCCTTGGTGCTCCTGTCTCCCCGGTGACATGGGACAGGGTCTCTGCTCCGTGTGTGATGCTGACAGGCACAAATGTGAGCTGATAGACCCCAGCCAACCTGGGCCAGGCCACCCTGCGCCTGCCTTCCAGCCCTAGGAGAGCCAGTGGTCATCACCTGGGGTGCCTGTTCCTACGCCTCTAGGTAACCCAATTTGTCTCAAACTCTCCCTGTGGAACACATGTGGGTTTAGGCCACAGCACGTCATCACAGGGGGTATAGTTTGTTGTTATAAAATAAGGGGATGGGGAGAGGAAAAAAGGTCAGTGCTTAGAAAAGGGGCTGTTAGCTAGAAGGACCTCTTTACCTGTTTTCCCTTCCTGGTATATGTAGTCTTGCGTGCCTAATGTAGTTGCATACTTTGTCCATCTTCTGGGTTTTTTTAAGTATGGCCTACCATGGTTATAGAAATCTTTGTTAAAACAAAAACTATTTGGAGCAGCAGCCTTGCAGACCTTTTGGCTGGCATGTTTTCTGGAGACTTAGAGGTGTGGGTGTGTTTGTGTTGTGTTCCCACTCTACAATTTTCTTTCCCCTCATCCAGATTAGCAAGGCATCTACAAAAAGAGGCACAGTCTCAGCATAACAACTCGGAATTCACAGAAGATCAAAAGGTGAGTATTGCTGTTTGCTCTGTCAAGGAGCTCAATTTGTAGATGTTGATGTGTATTACGTATGGTTGGGTTTTTTTTATTTTGCAGACCAGAGCCTTATGAGATCCTTTTTCCTCCCTCAGTACATGCACAGAAATGGAGCCTGGCATGGCTAAACAGTCACTGTCATTAGATGTGACAGATGCTCTGCTGTGTAATACTGAATTTCATGCATGCTGGCCAGAGTCCGTCATAACCCGGGTGTTTCTTTTTTGGGTGACCTTTTGATAACTTGCTTATACAACATTAGCACAACTTACATTGTGAAGTCTGAATACAAAATGCCTTGAACTGCAGACATGGAGGGTGCCTGAGGAGGATATTAGCTTAATATGGAACACCTGACTGGGAAGGTTTCTTGCAGAATACTCCCTAGTGGTCTCTTAAGATGTTATTTGTTTATAATCTTTCAAAATATTGAAATTACTTTACTCCTTCCTCCCTCCCCTCAGTTGAAAATGATGTTTCTTGTCTTAGCATTATATTAATGACATTCTGTGACAGGATTTAAAAGGAAAATTCTAGCTGAGGTCTTGTACACTCAAGCATTTTCAGCAAATTTTTTTTTTTTTTTTAGATATTTTTGTGTCTTGTATAAAGGCATGTTTTTCTTAGGAATACCAAATTGGAGAACCTCTGTATTTCCAGGTTTCCAAGTTATAAGATCGCTTGTTTGAGCAATGGTGTTGCCCAAAAATTAACCTTTGCTAGCCCAGAATCTCACCTGTGGTAATAGGGTGCTAGAGTAATGGGGTCTGTGTTTGGAAATGTTGGTCCTAAAGATAGGTCATGGCTACAGAAATTGAACTTGATGTGTTCAAAGAAACTCGTTACAGAGAAATATACCTTTACATAGAATCTGACAGAGGTTTGCAGTTGTTTCATTGACGTGTGCCAGTAAGAAAAGCAAAGAGCAGCTCTTCCATGTTCTCTTTACCTTCTGCGAAGAAGATAAGGCTCGTAATCATCTTAAACTGAGTCATAATCTTGGAAAAGGATTTGGTCCACCTTTCCTGAACTGAAGGCTTGGGAGCTTTATTAATGTTGGACAGCTGGTGACTCTGATTGCTTCTGCTCTCTGTCCCTTGCTGGGAGCTTTCTCCATCATTCTTAGCTATAGTCATCTTTACTACATGTTTCCCCACTGTGGATACTTTTGAAAATATGGTCACTTCATGAAGGCAAAGCTGTTAATCTCACTTCTGGAGGCATCATCTCCTGTGAGTATGGGAACCAGAACCACACAGGGCTTTGCTTCCAGATGTTCCCTGAAGGTTGTAGAAAGGACCTTGGACCAGTTTGTGGAAGTGAGTGAGGTCAGTCATGAGGGTGGGCCGGGGGGGCTCAGGAAGAAGAGATAACTGACCTCAGATGTTAGATGTGCAACAGTGATTGTGTTTTAAGGCCACAGTCTTCTGGAAAGAAAAACTGAGGAGTGGCTGTTCTGAATCCTTGCCGAGTGGTACCTGTTTCTAAAGCTGATATAACTTACAAAAGTTTGACATTTCTATCACTTTCTTTTTTTGGTAGATCAATAAGGGGATGATGCACTGAAACTTTGAGCCTGGTTATCAAATGGTGGTGCCTGTTTCATTAGCAACATACACAGATGAATTCCCCAACATTATGTTGAGAGAACATTCCTTTTCCCTGCTCTACTATGAGGAATGGTAGTCACAACAGAAATAAGTGTCTTGCTATTGCTTTGAAAGAAGCACACAGCAAAATCTTTTGGTCTGATGTTGAGCTCCTTGCTGTTCTGGTCTATTTCTGCAGGAGCTCAGTATAATCTAATGATTGTGACCAATTACTATCGTTGCTAGTATCATTCACTTGTGTAGGAGTAGAGTTCAGCATGCTTTTGGGTTTTCAAGCAGATTTGTTAAATAGAAGTGCATCCTTTCTTGCCACCCTTCAAAAAAATCCACATACCAAACCAGCTACTTCTGCTCAGCAAAGTTCCTGTCAACGTGTCCACCAGCATGCTATTTCCTTCTGGTTCCAGAAAGTCTCTTTCCCCCATAACTTGTCTTTCTGTGGTTCTGTATGTCATGTAAGAGCTGTCTCTTTATTCTTCTGAATGTAGAGTGTGTAAACTTCAGGGTTTGCTTATCTGATACTACTGGCCAAGGCTGTGCACAGAATTGGAGAAGGCAAGGTTGTGAAGCTAATTGTGATTTCCAGTTGCTTTATCTACCCTCTGTCCAGTCTTTGTGTAAATTTACAGGTAGCTGTTTTCCAAAGGATTATATGTACTGCTGAGAATTACTGTGAGGTTGTCACTGTTTTGCATTTGGTGGGGAAGACAGATTTCAGCAGTGATTCCTCTGCACCAAGGGAAAACTACTGGCTTTAGGGCTCCAGGGAAAGGACAAGGCTAGGTTCAGATCCTCAGCCCCAGCTCTCTGTTTAAACTTTTACCATGTTTGGGTTTATTTCATGCATCACAGGTGGTGTTACAGTGCAGATACAGCCACACCATAATTGATGGTATGTTACTTGCTAATATAATCATACAATCTAACATCGCTTGAGAGATAGCACCAGTTTCTTTCCTAGGCATACTGTAAGCCAGTTATCATTTATCTTATAATAAATGTATTGTTTATGGTAAGAATTCAGACTTCTAAGTATTCATATCTTGCCTTTTTGCTCTTGATCTGAAGAGTCTGTTTTGAAACCCTGTGAGCTACTAGACAGAACAGACTAGTCTCCAGAACTTGCTCTTTGTTTCTGGATTTTCAGCTTCTGGGGGGTTGTCATCTTACATCTACTGCCGGACGTAATTCTGGAGTTTTAGTTCTTAGGGAAGGCTCTGTCTTGACTTGGATAATTGACAGTGCTGGAATCTTCATTAGTGATTGTGATTTGTTGAAGAATTTCTCTGCAGATAGATACTGTAAACAACAAATCATTGTGTTTAAATCTAGTCACCCTGAAACAACAGGGGTGCAACAGTTTCATCACTGGAAGCTGTGTGTATGGAATGACAACAGATACAGTTCCTGCTGGATTTACCTCGGTCTTAATGTCTGCATCCTTCTGTTCCTTATTTTACCTTCATTCTCTAAAAAAATCCCGTCTTCATTCATGATCAACCACTGTGTTTTGCTACATGGATTGTTTCAGTTAGGCTTGGCCATGGTTGTCAGCTTGCCTCCGGCTATAGTTACTCTCACCCAGTTCTCTGTGCAATAAATTTGACCTTTAAAGCCCTCTTCTAACCGCAGTTGTTGCTTCTCGTGTAACTGTTTTTGTGCTAGGCTGAGTTTTCTTCAGGGCTAGAAAATCATGCGCTTTTTTTTTTTTTATGCGATGGTAACTTGCTGAAATAAGAGCGCTGTTGAACAGCCTTAACATGATTCATTAAACTACTGCTCTCCCAACAGCCTGGACCTCTCCGTAAAGCCAAACTCTGCTCTGGCTCTGTATTTATGCAAACATCTTTGACTGCATTACAGTTAGCACAGTCATTACTCACACCACTGCACTGAAGAAACCTTGACTACGAGATGAACTGACTTTTTCCCTGTCTGATCAAGACTTTACATAAAACTGAATCTTAACTATTTTAAACTAGCGAAGTTAATTATGGCTTCAGCCTTTCTAATGAGATGCAGAATGTTTTTTCTCTGCTGCGAAAAGGAGCCTTTGCATGGGATAGTTGCAGCTGAAAATGATAGCAGTGTTTAGCTGCATTTTTAACTTTTGGGTTGGGTGTGGTCCCTTAAAAAAATAGTTATGAATAATGCCTGCTGGGAGCTTGCCATATTTCAATAGATTCCATATAAAACCTATTCTTTACTATTTTAAGACTCCCAAACTCTCTTCAATTAATCTGTTTTCTAGAGCCATTATTGCCCTTCAGCCCCCAGGAGCCAGAAGACGCACATTTTGTATAGCTGTGTGTCCTGTTAGGAGGTACCTAGTTCAGGCAGTTTTTAAGAATCCACAGTTAAGAATCTGCAGGACAGGGAACGTGGGTGTTGCTGAGCCTGATGGTGAGTTGACAAAGGAGAGAGGGGTTGAGCAGTGCTTCTTGAGACCTTGTTTACAGTGTGGGTTTAATGCTCTGCGTGTGAGACCGGGAGGGGAAAAGCCGTGTGAAAATGTGTTTAGGTGTTCTGTTTCTGTGGTGGGGCACAGAGATCGTGTGCTGGCACCCTGCAAACTTGTAGCCCTCTTTCTTTCTGTGGGGCGGTTGGAGGGGGTTTGATCTGATGCAGAATGGGCATGCTCTTTTCTCAGCGGTCAACACCCAAACCAATGCAACAGCTGGGTTTTTTACAAATGTTAGAGCTGCAGTCAAACCTCAGAGATTTCCCCTCCCGTCCCTGAGGAACCTCTGGATTCCTTTCTTTTACCCATTACTTCACACCTTCCTCTTTAAGATCCTACCTTTGGAAATGTATTTTTCCAGATGTTCTCAAATATAAAAAGGAATTCCTTTTGTTATGCTGCAGCTGATTAGATGGATGTAGTGCATTCTTACCCTGGGGACTGAGAACCTCTTTCTGTAGCACTACCTGGTGTTCTTCCATCCAGCCTGAAGGTACATGTAAATCCACAACACCCCAATATGGAGTGTGGGTCTGAAAGTCTCAAAATTAATCCAGGACTGTACGTATCGCTTTCTTTTTCAAAAATCTGTGTTTTTCCAAGCTATGTTGGAGATCCAGCTATGGATCTCTGTTATGTGGCAGAATTTATTTCAGGGAGACAGAAATTTGTTAACTGAACCTAGACTACAAAATGAACCTCCACTGAAATGGAGGTGTAATGGTTTTACTCTGCCATGTTGCATGCAAGCATAGTCACATTGCTCTATACTGAACTTCCCAAACAGCACACTGCTGCCCGTGCTGCATCCGGGGCAGAGGAGAAAACAACATGTCTCCTTTGCCAATATGCATCCCTTGCTACTTTCTTTGAAGGTGCTCAAAATAATTGAATTTTTTATTAGACCTCCATACGATGAACAGCAATATAAACTACGAGGTTGTAAAGCCTGGGCTAGTGCCATGTTGTAACAGAGTCTTTAAGACAAGAGGAGGTACCAGCTGGGGAAAAATGGCTTTGATGAGCCTGTGGTGGCAGATGATAATCAGATCTCTGAGGCTTTCACACACTCCAGCTGTTGGCTCTGCCTTTAAGGTATCGATATCTGATCTGCTTATGATTCAGCTCCTGAACTCGTTCAACTTTCTAGGGCATAAGGGGAACTGAAACTGGAGCCACTTAGCTTTTGGCCCAGCCTACTGAAGCTAGTGGTGGCCCAGGAGCTGGGTGAGGAGGAGGTGTGACATCTCTGTGCAGGAGAGCTGGGGCAGATGGCTGGGGAAGGTGGCTGTGAGACCATGCCTAGTTCTTATCTGCTGCTGCAAACCTCCTGGAGCCCTAAAATGTAACCCTTCTTTAAAGGGAAGTTTTGAGTGACTGATACCACATAACTTGCCAGATGCCCATACTCTTGAAGTTCTTTGATGCTGGAGTTGTGCTCTAGGAAGTCTTTTCCTCCCCTTGCATCCAGCCTGGGAGAGAGCTGGTTTTATACTGCCTGATTTAAAAGGAGAGAATGAGTTACAGGTGCATATTTCAACTTTAATCTTCTTTCTGGGGGGAAAACTTACTTTGAAAATAAACTGCTTTCCTTTGTAGCATTATTGCTGCTGTTTTTCCTTGCCCTATAAACGTTCCACAGAGCATTTTGAAATACATTTGGTCCTTATCTCTGCAGATAGCCTTAGTTTTTCTTCAGTAAAGCCTTTTAGTTCATGAACAAACTTGTGATGGTCAGGCAAGGTGAAATATCACCGTGCAGTTACGTCCACTTGATGTCAGTTATGGAAGTCTTTAACTTCTCCTTTCAGCTGGTAGTAACAGAAACAGTGACTGTTGCTGTAGAGTCTTATTTTGTGAGACATAAAAGCTCAAGTAGCACTGTTTTCATAGGAAGACTGCTAGCAATGGGCTAGTTTGAAGCCCTTCCTTCTCTTCTACATTTTTAAATGAGAACGATAAATTACTTCACAGTTCTGCTCAGGGGTATTTTAGATAGCTGACAAGTTTGAATCAAAGAGTCTATTTCATGCTTCACTCAGTTTCAATGTCTTAAAATTATGAAAATAGAAAGTTAGAAAAATAATCCGCCTTTATGCTTCCTCTCCCACCAAAACCCACAAAAGCAGAGCGTTTTGTTTTTTGGTGCTGAGGTAGTGGGCTTCTGTAATTTCTGAGGAGGGCTCCTTGGTCTGCTGAGATTGTAAACCCAATAGTGGAACTGGGGGTATGATGCCTAAAAGGGCTAATTAGAGCAAAGCGTTCAAGTTCTCAGAAGGGAATACACTGGTTGGTTTGGGTGCTTTTTTTTCCTTGTTCTCACTTATCACTTCAGAGCAGTTGGGTTTATAAACAATTTATGATTTGTAGTAGGCATTATTACAGTTTCTGGTGAGTGGATGACCCCCGTCTGTGGTGATGAGCTGTGGGAGGGGAGTTAAGAGGCAGATGTCCGTTTCATCTGTTGCACTTTCAGAAAATCTTGCATGTGTGTAAAAAAGCTTTTGATGCTGAATGATCTGGTACTGAATAATAGATCTGAAATCTTTGCAAGAAAAAGCATTTGTTTGTACTTATATTTTAAACAAATGTGAATATGGAAGAATACAGTTTCAGTATTACATGAAGTAATTCTTTTTCTTTTTTTTTCAGAAAACCATAGCTAAAATTGCAACATGCTTGGAACTGAGAAGTGCAGCTTTACAGGTACACCTTTCTTTCCTATGTAACTTCATGCTTTAATGATAGGTAACTATAGAGCTTTTTAAAGCTAGTTTAGTGTCTTCAGACATAGCCAAGACTTCTGAAAACAGAGTGAACAAACCCTTGAATGTTTGGACTTCACAGTTTGTCAACACGATGCCCCAGGGGGCGGCCTTAAAAACTTTTAGAGTGCTTGTAGGTGCATGTGATTGGAGTTTGTACAGGAATTTAACCGCAGGTTTTGCGCCTGTGCTTGCCTCATTTTCCTCCTTCAGAACCGATTACTTTGTCTTCCTAACCCGTGTACGAGGGTGAAAACATCCCCGGAGTGACCCTTGCACTAATTCAGCCACTTCACAAACCATACCAGAGTACGAGGAAGAATGTATGTGTAGAATAAAAATGACTTTGTAGCAGTCATGAAAACTGGTGGTGCTGTAGGCAAATATGTGAAAATAATGACTTAGAAGCTACTCTTTGGGCATTTTTCTGGACTGAAAGGTGCAGCAGCTCCGTGATGCTGCCTTCAGTTGTCTGAGAGTCTGGGATACAGCAACAATTTGGGCAGCATGATGGAGCTGGACTAGTGAGGAGGAGGCTGGCCAGTCTCGAGGCGGTGCAGCCTTTGACAAATTACTTGGTTAGCTCTATCTGTCTTTCTGTTTTGACCTAACCTGGGGCATTTGAACAGCGTTGCACTTATTCTGAGTCCCTGTGACTTTGTGGTGAGGGCAGGCGTGTTGTGGGACAGCTTCATGGGTCAGGTCAGGCTCAGAGCAACAGCAGGAGGTGCAGCAATGTCATAACCTGCCAAAGTGAAGAAATGATGTCCTGCAAGAACAGCCTTCCTTGCTGTTGGTTCCTCAGCAGTAACTCAAGGATTTTATAACCTCCTGTGAGGGAACTAGAACTTCTTGTGCACTTCACTTTGGAGAGCGCTTTACTTGCTGCAGTTCTGTTAGGGTTCCTTAGCAGAGATTTAAGCAGCTAGTGAGGGCGGTCGTCTTTTCCCATTCCTGTAACAGTATGGGTATAGCTGCTTTGCTGTCCTTCTGTAGCCTTGCAGAAGGTCCCTGTGGACACTGGGGCAAAATGAAGGAAAAAACCAACCCCTTGAGCCTTAAAGAAATGTTGAAAACAATGGGTACTCTTAATTAAGAGATGCCAGGGGTGCAATGACACAATACCTGGTACGCGTGAAAAAAGGAAGCACCTTGTGTGCTTACTCTAAGATAAGGTAGCTCTGTCTGAGGGGAAGATGCACACTAAATTCTAACTCTTTCTTTGTAATGTCCTAGTCCACCCAATCACAGGATGAATTTAAGCTTGAGGATCTGAAGAAGTTGGAACCAAGTAAGTAGTATCTTTGTATTTTAAGCGAGTGACGTTTATCATTACAGTGGAAAATATGACAGCAGCATGAATACTCACTGACCACAGTGTGGTTTGACAGTAATGCTGGCTTTAGGTGGCTCTTCCAAATATCTGTTACCACGTAGACAAAACTTGACGTGTATTAAAGAATCTAATGCAGGTAACTTCAAAATATAGTAGCCCTAATGTTTCAAGTAATGTATTTGTCTTTATTCTCAAACAAGTGCTGCTAATTTTTGCACAAAATAATAATTTAAGCTATCAGTAGTACAGTATATAATCAGCTGGAAAATTTAACTGCACATTTCTTATTTGAACTGAATTTCAGTGCTTTGTGGTCTTCCTCCTTGCAGCGTGAAATTTATTTTTTCTTCTGAAAATATTTAACTTGTGCTGACAGTAGCCAATCACCTGTCGCCTATGGCTGTAATGCTACCAAACTAACGAAGTTAAGAGTCAAAGTGAGGATGTGAGTCAGTCTTTGAAGGGTTTTGTGTGATGTTGTTTTTTCCCATCTGATCCTGGGTCGGTTCTTGGTGTGTCAATCCAGAAATAACTTCTTCATGTAGGAAGTATCTATTTATCTGCTGCATTTTCCTTCCCGTAACACTGGCTGCTTTATCCTCAAAGCATCCTTAGGATCAGAGCTTCCACATCTAAGCAGTGTTATCCTGAATGCTAACCTTTCTGCTGTTCTTGGGGAACGGGAGATGTGGAAGAGCTTCTTTCGTGCTGGCAAAAGCAGGTTTTATGTTGCTCCTGTCACAATTGTATCACTGGGGGGCATGCTGGGGGTAAGTGTGATGGGCAGGTGAGTGTCTCCACTTTGTGAATAAACTGAGCAATTCTGTGCTCCCGTTCTCTAAGTAACTGGCACAGGCTTGTACAGGGAAGCTTGTTAAGGAGCAGGGTGTTGAACTGAGGTTCCTAGTGCTTCTGCCAAAACGCAGAGTCCAAATGCTTTTAAACTGTTCCCTGAAAATCAAAAGTGAAGGTACATTTCAAGACTGCTGGGGCTGTGAAGACCATAATTCGGGACAGGGTTTAACTGCCTGTTGGAAATATTAAGTCTTTCTCAACCCGCATATTGCACGTCTGGCAACTGCATGCTCTGGTTTGAGAGTATTTTGTATAGATACTCCTGCTCGCTGTTCACAAAGTATTTAAAATGTTGTAATCGCTTGATGACTCTGGATTTTAGACTCCATTGTGCAAATGCCGTGAGTGACTGAATGGTGCAAGAGGGAGAGGAGTCATGTTTTAATTGATCAAACTGTTCTACAAATTAAAGGAAGTGACTATTGAAGGGTTTAGTCAGAACTAACATTCCGCCAACAGGCGTAAAGCTATCCTTGAAATGCCTCCTTTTTGTAAAAGCCAGAATTTCAATTCTGGTGCAACAGTCCTGTTGCTTATATTGCCCTCCATCAGAGAATTTATTTTATATTTTTTTTAAGCCGTCAAAAAACCCGTTCAACAGTGTGAAGCATGTTGAGCCCACACTTCATACAACAAGCAAGTATATTAAAACTGAGGAAGGGTGTGTGGCCATCGGTTTTCAAAGACACTGAGTTGTTTTTCTGGGAGGAGGATGGATGCATCAACAATTGAACATTGATGTTCTTAATGCTGCTCTCTGACTGGGGTTGTTCTGGCCTCCTCTCTGAATTGTGCCTTTGTTTTGTGGGTTATAAGTGTATCTTGAATAGAGTAAATCTCAATCAGGCCAACACCAGCCGTTTCATAAAATGCACCGTGAAGTGTTTTAATTTGTGTGTTCTAAATTTTCTCTTGTGTTCCACCAGAAAAAGCTGAAAAAATCTGGGCTGGGAATGCAAATAAGTGATTCCTTTGTTAGGCCAAGCCATTCTGTTAGGGTGGAACGAAAACGGCTATTCACACAATTTGGCTTGTTTTAATTATTTTTGTGCCTGAAGCTGTCAAAGTGGCTGAGCAATTTGGTTTGGGTGTTGTTATAGCAACCAGGGCCCTTAGATTGAAACTTTTTTTTTTTTTAATCTTGTGTTGTCAAGTTCTAACTTTTCCTACTTATGCTTGCATTTCACGCTGCCTGGAAAGCGAAGCAGTTGGCTGGTTTTGTTTGTTTATAGGATTTGTCCCTGAATCTTTTGTGCTAGAATAATGCTACAAGAGGGTCCGTACATACAAGTAGTTCTTTTGAGACTACACTGTGTGAAATCATTGCTAACACACTGGATATCACAGATCCTTTTCTTCTAGAAGCTTATTCCAGTGTTACAATAGACATTAAAAAAGGGTAGGCTGGAACATCCTGTGTGTCTGTGTTGGGCTGTGTTGATTCTAGGCACCAAACGACTTAAGTTTCAAACTCAGTGTATATGTATTACAAGAGAAGTAGATACTGGCTTGTACTGGGGAGGCTGGTGTCTGACTTATTTTGTGTTGTCTATTTAAAAAATAAATAGATCGGTACAGGTATCATGACTGTTGCTAAACATCTAAATGGACAGTGGTATTTGGTCCAGTGTGTACTGGTCTTTTGGCTCGTGTTGATAATGTCTTTCTTTCAAGAGGCAGCCAGCTGCTGATAAAACCAATGTGATATTGTCCAACGTCACAAAAGGAAAGGCAGCTTTTGTGTGAAAGCCTGCAGAACAGTATTTTAAAAAGATTTCTGTTGGAAAAGCAATATAAATGGAGCCCCCAGCGCTGGGACCTGCCCATTAGTTACACGTGTGGAGAACTTTCTTTGAGTCGTGTTCTCAGCAGCCGTGTTACAGAGGGGAAGTGCTCTCTCTCCCAGAGGCAATGCGTGTTTTTAAAAACAAAACTAAAACCAAAAAAGCCCAAACCAGCCTCTTAAGGCGGGGGTGTCTTACGCAGTATTGCAAGGGAGATTCCTATTCATTGTAACCGTGTGGCTTTTTTCTGTGATCTCGTTGTTTTTATTTAAATCAACTGAAACTTGCGCTTATGATAGATGTAAAGAGGATTTTCCTTTTCCTCAAAGGATGTTGCGTAAAGGATGTTTTATTACTTTGCTTTTTCTTAGTGACTTTGAATAAGTATTTCACCAGGCTGAGCGCTGTAGATCTACTTCTTATCCTGATGGTGTTTAAAGGAGCACTTTGGTAAATCGGCACATTACAACCTTGCAAAATTATTTACTGTTGGTGATGAGACAGTTTGAAGGCTTTTTAACAGAACTTGATCCACAGCTTTCTGTGGCAAAAGGCAAGAGATTCTGGGTGGTGTTCCCAGTGCACTCCGCGGGCAGGTCGGGTACCAGTGCCCCTGTGCCTGGCTGTGGCTCTGCCTCCAGGCAGGCTCAAGATTTTGGGTGCTGTGAAACCCTTTGCCTCTTTCCTGTGCTCATATCGATGGAGTATTTTGTGCCCTCTAGTGATGACTGAAATGTATCGCTAAGGGTTGTTTTTTTTCCAGGGGGTGTTCATTCACGTAGGGAGAGAAATTGGTTACTGGGAAGAGAGAGGAATGTAGTGCTTACCAGCCTTTGGGAGATGGGAGGAGAGCCACTGTAACTGCTCTTGCTTCTGTATGACATGCCTGTGATCTGTAAGAGATCTTCCTTTGCTGAGATTTTTCTGCCTGCGGCAGTTTCACTTTCTGTCTCCAGTACGATGGGAGACTCCAAGAGCCGGGGAATTCTGAGTGGGATAAAAATCCCCTTCTTTTCCTGAACCTCAGCTGCGCTGGGAGGTGACTGCTATTAATCAGCTGCTTTTCTGTTGGGAAGTGGTTGTGATTCTTTACCACCATGTTGAAATCTGCTTTACTGATCCCTCGGAGTAGAAGTCTTTGGAGAGACTTGGCAGCAGTTTTGTCTATCGCATCTCTGACTGAAGGCAGCTTGAAGCTTTCTATATATTTATATATTGTGTCCAGCTGGAGTCAGGCAGTACCGAACCTCTCAGGTGGTGGTATGGAAATCAGAAAAAAAAAATCAGAATGAGCAGACTGGAAAGACTTCTGTGGCTCTTTACAGTTTCCCTGGGGCATTATTTATTCATTGTAGCATTCAGATGGTGTCTGGTAAGTTAATGATGGAGCCCACACTGAGTGATGTGAATATGAGGACAGGGAAGCTTTCCTACACTGGCTGAATTGTAGCCTGCAGAGGGGCCTGGCAGTGGTTCCTTAAACATAACTGGTATTTAAGTACCTCTGGGTGTTTGTGTAATCTTACCATCATTTAGAAACAGTTTTGTTCTCATTCAGTGGTCCTGAGGGGAGATTTCCTGTGCTCTGAGAGGGCTTATTGCAAAGTGGGGCTCAGTGAGAGGACTCTGTTTTTCTACCTTCTCTCCTCCAGCCCAGTCTGGGATACTCGTTGCCTGGTAGGAGAGTGCCTCTCCCTGCAGGCCTTCTCTTGGAAATTTTTAGGCCCTTTAGCCATCATGAAATGCTTATTTCTTTTATATGCTTGTGGAAGTTTTGTTTTTACTTGTCAGTGCTTTTGGAAATAACAGCTAAAGTTGTGATTACTAAAACTTGAGTAAGTTTCCAATACGAATGGCAAAGCCATTCTCTGTTGAATGCTGGAGAGTATAGTTGGTGTCTGTGGTGCTTAGATGGTCAGATGTTCCACTGTATCTATGCTGAATTTTGCCAATCTGCCCAGACACCTAAGGGCAGAAGAAAAAACAAAAAAAAACAAAAAGCAAACCCACCCCCCCAAAAAACCCCCAAAACGAAGTAGGAAATCTCAACTAAGCTGTGTTTCCCTGGCATGCTTGGACTCCCACGGTGGCTGGCTGAAGATGCAGCCTAGATGTGTGCTGAAGTGTGTTGGTTCTGGAAAGTTCAGTCTGTTTGGAGCTGGTGGCAGTGACAGCAGCACCCTCCTTTCAGCAGCCACCATTGCTACCATCACCCTGGGACCTGTCGCTTTTTCTCTGTGATGCTTGTGGTTGTTGCCATGTTTCTCTTCCCTAAGTGTGGTGGTGGTTACGTACTGGAGTTACGGTTTGTCTGAACATTATGGTGACACAGCTCTGATCAGGACTGTCCTGGTGTTTAAAATATGAGAGAAGGAGGTGGGGTTTTTTTGTATGATCTGATTATTTTTAAAATATTTTGTGTGTGTATGAAGACGCTGTGTGAATGGACATAGCTGTGCAAAAGTAGTAGAATTAATGCACGTTTATGGATGTGGCTTCTTTTTTTTTTTTTCTTCTCTGCAGTCTTAAAGAATATCCTCACTTACAATAAGGAGTTCCCCTTTGATGTTCAGCCTGTCCCGCTCAGGTAAGAGGGAGCTGGGTCACTCCATGTACTGGAAGGGAGCATAGCCTGGGACCTGGTGTACATCTGAAACACTAGAATTTCTATAGTCACCTCCTAGAGCCTATAGTACAGGTGGTGGTTAAGAAGAAGTACAAAATGACATTAAAGCACATTACCTCTGCTGTATACTCAGATGCTGATTTGTGAGTAGAAAGCCAGCTGATGAATGATCTTTGGTCTCATTCTTCTTTCTCGTGTTTTACAGGAAGATTTTAGCACCTGGAGAAGAGGAACACTTGGAGTTTGAAGAAGATGATGAGGAAGGAGGAGCTGGAGCAGGGTCTCCAGACTCTTTTCCTGCTAGAGTTCCAGGTAGGGGCAGTGGCTTTGCCGTGCCAGCCTATATAGCATGTGTAAGTTCTGTCTCTGAGGAGTCCCTTTCTCCACCTGTGATTGGAAAAGTTTGGCTGAGGAGCAACAGGCTAATGTGAGCTCTAATGCTGTACTGAAGAACCACAAAAGTGGCCAGTGGATTTTTTTTCCTCAGCAAACTATCTTATTGCAAAATGGTTCTATGGATAACCTGTAAGGGTGGTACTATCTATCTCAAATAATTAGCCTTTATTCCTTGTTCAAACTCAGTAGTTTCATTCCATGCACTTTCTTTACTATGTGAACTGTTTCAAATGTGAATTGTGGCAATGTTTATCCTGCAGAGAGCATTACCTCCTGCTAGAGATGTGAGAAGTTGTTGCTGGTTATTTTTGTGTTGCATCAGCTGGTGAGACACTGGCTTAGACTGAAAACAAGCTCTGATGGGATAAAGAGGGGGTAGCTTTGGTTTTGATAGCTTAAGCCCTTGTCTGTGTGAAAGCACTTGTAGAACTGGATATCCCTACAGATTTTAGAGAAGGTCTTCCTGTAACTTCAGCTTCTGGCAATTTACTGGGTAAAGAGGTAGGATGTTCTAACAGAGGTTCTTTTGGTTTCTGGTGTAGTTTCTTTTCAGAAGCAGTGGGGTTTTAGTTTCAGAGCAGATTGGCAAACTTTGTATTTCAGGAAGCAGATAACAAGTAGGGAAACAAGTACTGGAATTATGGTCAGAAGAGCTGAGGTGTTGCATTACTTATGCCTCGAGAAGCACAGCAGAGAGACCCTGAGTAGCTCTTGGGTTGGTGGTGAATTAGTATTACCATAGTGTCAGCAGTTACCTGTGTGCAAACCATTGGAGCTGTGTGCATATAGTGGACGTAGAAGCTGTGTGTGTGCTTAAGAAGGAGTCTAAGGTGATGGTAGACAGATTGAGTTTACAGTTAAATCATTTTCAAAGAAGGAGTGTAGCCAAACTGGAAAGAAGAGAGGGTTGGGCCATATACTTTCTTACAGAATTATTCCTCAGTAAGACCATGCCTTTAAGAGGAGGTGAGAGCAACTCCTGAATTTACTGATATTTTACATTGTCATCTACTTAATAAAATGCATATCTGACTTTTCTGATTTTTTTTTTTTTTTGCGTTAAAGTAAGCTTGGCAATAGCTATAATGATCTAAACCTCTAACTGATGTGGTTTTGTACTGCTTGAACGCAGATCTTGTTTCCCCATTGAATACAAATTAATGTGGTGTTTCGTGCCTGATTGGAGGTTGGTCTTTCACTGGGTGATGAGGCTTAAATAAAAGCAGCCTTCTGGGGTGAGCCTTGCAAGGACTTTCCATATTGAATTGATACAACTGTGTTGCACTCTTTGCTTCTACATGCCTTTAATCCATAGTGCGTAACTGCGTTGTTTAACTGACCATGGTCTTGTCTTCTCCATGCATGGCTTCATCGTTATCACATTGCACCATTCATCTAACCCAGGAGCCAATGAAGGTATGATAACCTTTTGGTATATACACTTATTTCTTTGATCATATTCATGTAGCTCTGATGTCCTTCATTCAGCTCTTAGTTCCAACCCTCGAAATACAATCTTTGGTAACACTCGTCGTATTAGGCATCTATGTGCTGATCTTTGTTTGCCTTCAGTACTAGGAAAAGGGACAGTTGTATTTGGTGATGTGCCTTACATAGCTCTCTGTATGTCCTACTGTGCTAGTAAAGACATTTTATAGGAAATCCTACACAAAGAGTGCTTCTGTAGTTAGACTTCTGTGCTGTATGGAGCTGAACTGACCAACGCTCACTGCCCCTAACATCAAAGCTTTCCTGCCTTTCTCCTGGTCGTATACTTCTTTATTGCAGTGCTGTGCTCGCAATGGGTTCTTCTGCGAACCCTTTCTGTTTGTGAACCCAGCAGGAGACCTGTCACTTTTCCCCCTTTCTTTGAAGGAAGGCTGATGGCCCTGAGCTGTGCTGGCAGAGTGGCAGTGCCAGCCCTAGTAAAGCTATAACACGGAGAGGCTCTGGCTACAGAAGTTCAGTGAAAGACCTGCTTGGGTGGTTGTGGCTCACAGGCAGAAAGGAGACCCTGTTACTTGGACACCATCCCTCATACCATTTTCTTACCTGCTGGAAGTGACTTTTCTGTTCATTGCAACTCTCCAATTTCACACATTCTGGAAAGCATTTTACAAGAATAGAATAATTGTTCTTAACCCACTGTTTGTAATAAATGCCAGTCTAGTACATCTTTCTGGTGATTTTTCTGTCAAGTATCCCATCACTTGACTCTTTTGAGTGATGGATAGGACAACTGAAGGTTACAGTTGCTCCTGTGGGACATGCTGCTTCTAGGAAACAACTGAAAGATGGCAGAGCAAAGGTTTGCTTCTACCCTCATTTAGACTGAAATAAGAGCTCTGTCTTTGAACGTTTGTTCAAGAGAGACAGCAAGATGAACCAGAGCGTGTGTGCTGCTTTGCAGAAGTGAGTGCTCTCTAAGAAGTTTGCTTTTTTAACATTTAACACACTGTAGTCAGAAGCCTGTCCCGTTACCTCAGAATGGTGTGTGGAATTCAGCTGTGGTATGTAGTGAAGTATTGGCAGATGCGGTCCGTTGGAGGTCCTGAGTCTGCCAGCAGCCAAGGCAGGGCGTAATGTAATGTACTATATCATAGATGTGAACTCCAGTCTTGCTGGTGGTCCTGAGAGAGGGACTGGGTGTGGGAGCACTCATGGAATCTCGCTGAAGCTGTGGCTCTAATTCTCTGAGCAGAAACGTGGTCCCCTCTTGCGGAGCCAGTCTCTGTAATAGCACAAAATCTCCCTGGTTCTTTGGCTCCTCAAGCAGATCAAGAGGGGGAAAACATATCAAGGAAAACCTATATTGCACTTGCCAAAGGAAACTATTACTTTGTTTAGATCTTAAGCCTTGGGATAAATTTTTTTTTTTAATTAAAAAACCCAAAACTTTAAATCAGAGTTGCTCATCAGTCTGAGCGATTTCTGTCTTGGTGCTTATTCATCTAATGCTGGAGAGAGGCTTGAAGCCTGTGGGTTTTTGCTAAAATCAGCATGAAGAAACCTACTCTGTTGTTGATGAATCTCGTGGCTTTCAGTGAGTTTGGAGAGTTTAGATTTCTTGCCAGCTGCGCTGTCTTCCTCAGCACTGTGAGGATTCATTTACGCTGACCGCAAAGTTTTGATGTTAAACGTTCATGATGCAGAGCTGAGAACTCCTCCTTAAGGCAGAAGGGAACTTGGGGAATGCAAATACTATTGGTTTGGTTCTTTTTTTTTTTTTTTTTTTTTTTCCTTACTTTAAGTAGAGGCCAACAGAACTTAGATCATAAGAATCTCTCTTTTGGTTCCTTTATGTCCGGTGGGATTTGCAACAATGCCGTTTTCATACTTACTCTCCCAGTCTAAATGTTCAGCGTGAAGCCAAGTCATGTTCAATTGGGTGGGACTCCTGATTAAGCATCTGAACTTCCTGCAACTGCAGATTGAATCCAGCCTCCCAAATTTAATCCTTAAAAATTATAGTGAGTTCCATGAATGAGTTATTCTGCAGGAGAGCAAGAAAGAACGCTTTAAACAAAGCTCCTCTCTATTCTTATGGCATTAGGGTTTTTTAATTAATTCACTTGATTTGAGGCAGTCCTGGGGTTTTTTTGGTATGGGCTTTGAAATCTCGCAAATGATGTCCTGTATGTGCTGTTGGGATATGAATTCTTGGGCTTTGAACCCCCTAAGGAGAACAGAGTGATAAGCGAGGCCTCTGCTGTAAGATGACACAAAGGGTTAATCATATGCTTTCCTCTTTCCAGGTACTTTATTACCCAGATTGCCATCTGAACCCGGGATGACATTACTCACCATCAACATAGAGAAAATTGGTCTGAAAGATGCTGGGCAGTGCATTGATCCTTACATCACAGTCAGTGTGAAGGGTAAGGATTTCTGTTCCTGGCCCTTCGTTTCTAGTTTGGAGAGAGTGCATTTTCTGAAAGCTCTATTGATTTTTCAACCTGCTGGGAAAATTACTTGTTGGTACTTTCATTTTCTGTTGTGGATTTACAGCTTCTGCTTTAATCAAGGGTGGGAAAATTCTGTATTTGAGAGATAATGGGAGGTGAATCACTGAAGTACGGATCCGTTTGGGCTGCTCCTACTCCCCAACACATACTGGTCTCTGGGCTTTCTGGAGACAGGGAACCGCAGCCTTCTTGCCCTGTCATTAGACTAATTTTTCAGTAAAACAAAGATCATTTTACCAAGGCTTCAGGTTTGGAGGAATGGGTATGGAGCTGGGAAGCAAAGCTTGCAAGTGAAATAAAATATGAAATGCGTTTTAACCTTGGCAGTGAAATATTTCTGCCAAAGCCTGGGGGGCTAACAGCCTGCCCCTCTGAATCTGGAAGAACCTCTCTCTCTGTCAGTCCAGGATAGGCAACATGAGGACTTCTTACTGTTTCTGATGACAACATGGTTGATGTCTTTTGGTTGAAGCTGAGATTTTTCATGTTCAGACTCTTCCTAGTGGGAGCATCTGCCTCTTCCCCATTTTGCATTTCTTAGCAGGAGGCCCCTGTTGTCAGAACTGCTTACCCTTAACCTGCCCTGCAGGACTTCTGCTTATCTTTACTGTCTTTTGAGGTGTATGATTTTTCCTGTGTATCATATAAAAACGTGTAGCTGAGCCTACAGCCTGTAGTTATTTTCAGTTGTGAGAGTGACCTTGTACGTGTCCTCTCTAGATGTGCTCTTGGATACCAAACAGGGATAAAATACATGTTAGATGTGTGATTGGGTGCTTTGGCAGAAGGGTCATGGTATTGAACGTCACTTCAATCCCGGTGACGTTCTCAAGTGTTACCTGCCAAAATACACAGACAGAAAGCTTTAGTTTATCGCGCTTCCTGTGATGATTTTTTTTCAATGGTGAAACCTTCCACTTCTCTCTGGACCTTTGAGGAATTTCCCTGGTTGGGGTGGGAGCAGCATTTCTTTGTTTATGGTGTTGCCTTAGGTTTGCATCATTGTTTTTAGATCATATAACTATTCTTTGGGCTCCACTGCTCTAGCCATTTGGGGATCTTTCTTTGCCTCTCATGTGCCAGAAAGCTGAGGAAGGGGTGCAGTCAGTGGTGGGGCTGGCTGGATGTGGGTTTAATCAGGTTTCATTCTTTCATGCTGAGTTTCTTTGGGCCAACAGGAAAATGCCAGCCCTAAGTGGGTTCCGAAGTTATTCTGGAAATTATCAGACCTTGTAAAGCAAACATTGGTTGTTCCTTGCCTCTAAAATGCTTGTCTTTCTTAACTTAGTACGTATTGTTAAAACTGTTGCTTGCCTTCTGAGCAAGGTCTCAGTTCCTTTCTGGAGCCAAGGGAGACTGTACGTTGCTGGATTTACTTTCCCCACAAGTCTTTCTGTTACCATGTGGTGCTCTATTTGCAAGCTCCTGTAAATGGTGGCTGCCAAGCAAAGGTGTAGAAAATAAGACCAAAAAGGAGGGAGGGAGTATTATCACCTAGTCTGCTAATGGTGACTTTTTTTACTTTATTTCTTACGATTTTTCTGTAGAAAAGTAACTCTGAAAAGTCATTTTGTTCCTATTGGGGATCTGAAGACCCTTAGTAGCCGTTTTCCTTGGTTTTATACCAGGCTGCTCTTCTGCAGGTTTAAGGAGAGGTTTGTTCCTGATGCAACATTGGTTGTAGAGGGAATTGAATCCTTTGCTGGCAGCATAAAGAAATAGGCTCTTAAAAATAAAAGGAAGGATAATTTCAAATTTTCATCTTAAATATTGTTGGAATAATGTTGCAAACACAAAAAAAAATAATTCCCTGACTCTGAAGGGGCACAGTTGCCTTTTTTTTCTTTTTTGTTTAAAGTTTAGGGAGAAAATCCAGCTCGCATTTCCTTTTTGTTGCGGTATTAGAGATGATTCATAAAACTCTTAAAAGTCCGAGAAGCTCCTGCCATTCTCGTGCTGTTTCTTCCCTGCAGATTTGAATGGGATAGATCTGACTCCTGTGCAGGACACTCCGGTGGCTCTGAGGAAGGAGGACACGTATGTCCATTTTAATGTGGACATCGAGATTCAGAAACACATCGAAAAACTAACAAAAGGTACGTGGTGTCAGAGACCTGGAACGGGCCCCGGGGGCTCTGAGGGTGTGAGCACCAGGCTGCTCCTGAGCTGCTGCTGTAGATGGGGATAAAAATAGACCTTTGCATCCTCTCTCTTTCCAATGGGTTGTTGTGATGACTTGCAGACAAGGGAGGAAGGAAAAGAGATAAAAATGTGGCACTCTGCTCTACTACGTGGGTGCTGAGCTGCCTTATCACCTTCTGGGTTGCTGGAGAAGCTGTCACCTGGCTGTGGATGATTAAGGAGTAGAATCATAGAATTGTCCAGGCTGGAAGGGACCTCCAAAGGTCATCTAGTCCGACCTCCCCACAGTCAGCAGGGACACCCCCAACTAGACCAGGTTGCCCAGGGCCTCGTCGAGCCTCACCTTGAATATCTCCAGGGATGGGGCCTTAACCACCTCCCTGGGCAACCTGTTCCAGTGCTCCACCACCCTCACAGTAAAGAACCTTCTCCTAATCTCCAATCTAAATCTGCTCCCCTCTAGCTTAAAGCCATTGCCCCTCGTCCTTTGTAAACAGGCTCTCCCCAGCCTTCCTGCAGGCTCCCTTCAGGTACTGGAAGGCTGCTATTAGGTCTCCCCGGAGCCTCCTCTTCTTCAGGCTGAACAACCCCAGCTCCCTCAGCCTGTCCTCGTAGCAGAGGTGCTCCACCCCCCTGATCATCCTCATGGCCCTCCTCTGGACTTGCTCCATCAGGTCCATGTCCTTCTTATATTGAGGGCTCCAGACCTGCACAGAATACTCCAGGTGAGGTCTCACCAGAGCAGAGTAAAGTGGAAGGATCACCCCTCTGGACCTGCTAGCAATGCATCTTTTGATGCAGCCCAGGATGCGATTGGCCTTCTGGGCTGCAAGTGCCCACTGCCTGCTCATGTCCAGCTTCTCGTCCACCAGCACCCCCAAGTCCCTTTCCTCAGGGCTGCTTTCTAGTACCTCACCCCCAGTCTGTACTGATGGCAAGGATTGTTCCGGCCCAGGTGCAGAACGTCACATTTGCTCTTGTTGAACCTCATGAGGTTCACCTGGGCCCACCTCTCTAGCCTGTCCAGGTCCTTCCAGATGACATTCCATCCCTTTGGTGTATCGACAACACCACACAGCTTGGTGTCATCTGCAAACTTGCTGATGGTGCCTTTAATCCCCCTGTCTATATCATTGATAAAAATGTTAAACAGTATCGGTCCCAGCACGGACCCTTGAGGGACACCGCTTGTGACTGCTCTCCATCTGGACTTTGAGCCATTGTACAGAGTACAAGCTCCTGTGAGTGTGGTGGGCATTGTAAAGAGCACACTATAGCTTTTGAGTCATTAGCAGAAGTGTTGGAGATAATTCCCTCCAATGTATGTAGAGCGTCTTAATGGCAGATAAGTTTTCAGATAATTATTGGCCATAATTGCTAACTTTTCTATTAAACCATTTTCCTTTCCAGGTGCAGCTATTTTCTTTGAATTCAAACACTACAAGCCTAAGAAGAGGTTTACGAGCACCAAGTGCTTCGCTTTCATGGAGATGGACGAAATTAAACCTGGGGCAATTGTTATAGAACTGTAAGTGATTTGCAATTATAGATGCCAATGGCAGAGGAATTGAAGGAAATTTCAGTTACAATGTGTGGCTTGTTGCATCGAGGAAGGTTCTTCGGACTCATTAGGCTGAATTCCACAAGGAATATTCTGTTTTTAATAAAGAAGGGAAGATAAAATGCTTTTGGGCAAATAAAATGGCTAGAGACCCTTCTCAAAAATAGACTATTTCCAAATAAAATGCTGGTGTTTGTAACTAAATTTTGTATGAAGTTAATAAATTCTGTATGGGAGATTTTCATTTTGACCTTAGCTTGATCAGCTATATTTAAAAAAAAAAAGTAATCTTTGGCTTGGAACATATGTAAAGGAAACCTGATTTGAGCCATGGAATGCTGATTTGCAATTGAATTTTATGAACTTTTCAAAGCATTGTTGGGTGGGTGGTTGTTTTCCCCTGTTCCAAACATGGAAAGAAGTGATTAGCCAGTGGTGCTGCAGTGGTCACCTGGATGTGCATCCTCACCTCGCTGTGTGCCTGAAGGACTGAGGGATATTCCTGAGGGTTTTTTGTTGTTTGTTTGTGTTTTTTTTTTCCAGGAGGAGGGTGCACCTTGCAATTCTGGGTGTCAGTGGGAAGTGCTTTGTCTGTACTGGCAGGAGAACTGCCGATGTACTCACTGATACTGCATCTCCTGCCATCCTCACGATTAGACTGGGAATTCTCCTTCCAAAAACCTTACATTCATTTGAAAATTGAAATCTGTGTTTTGTTAAAATAGTAACATGGGGTGTGTTTAGTTTGGAGAAGAGGAGGTTGAGGGGAGACCTCATTGCCCTCTACAACTACCTGAAAGGAGGTTGTGGAGAGGTGGGTGTTGGCCTCTTCTCCCACGGGAATAATGACAGGAGCAGAGGAAATGGTCTGAAGTTGTGGCAGGGGAGGATTAGATTAGTTATTAGGAAGAATTACTTTACTGAGAGGGTGGTCAGGCACTGGAACAGCCTGCCCAGGGAGCTGGTGGAGCCACCATCCCTGGAGGTATTTAAGAAACGTGTAGACATGGCACTTCAGGGCATGCTCTAGTGCCTGAGATTGTTGGTTTGGGTCTATTTGTGGTGTTGGTTTTGGGTTTTTTTGGTGTGGTTTGTGTTGGGGTTTTTTTTTGTTGGGTTTTTTTTTTTGTGGTTGTACTTGATGATCTCAAAGGTCCCTTCCAACTATGAAGATTCTGTGATTCTGTAATAATCCAGAGAAAATACCGGTTTGAGTTTCTTTCTGTAAAATCTGCTCACTGTTGTTGCTTCCAGTAAGTCTTGTCAGGTGTATTTAAAAGAGGAGGGTAATAGGATGTGTACAGGCCAGGCTCTCTAGTGAGCTTTCACCTTCCTGCCCCGCCATTAGCCCTTGCATTAACTGACTTTCTTGTGGTTCCAGGTACAAAAAACCCACTGATTTTAAAAGGAAGAAACTGCAACTGTTGACCAAGAAACCACTCTACCTTCACCTCCATCAGACGTTGCACAAGGACTGACCCCGGTTGTGGCTCCTGAGAACTGAACCGCCGTCCCCACAGCCGTGTGCAGTGGCCTCGGCGGGGCAGGAGACGGGTCAGAGGGGACCATCGCAGGCTGCACAGCGCTACTTGGGGGTCAGAGCCCAGCCTACCCTTCCACGGCGAGACTGCTTTCAGTACCTTCCCCATCCAGGTTTTTCCGAGGGCCCTGAAATCCGTTGACCGCTTTTCCTAACTTTTTGCTGTTCATCACTTTTTTTCTCTTAAGCGTTCTTGTCCTTTCGCCTCCCGGCTCCACCCGAGGATGGAGAAGTGCCCCTTTGCCAAACCTGTAGCAATAAAGACGTGGCAGCCTACTCACTGGTCACACGCTGTGCTGCTGGAGTTCCTCTCCCCTGCCTTTCCCAGTCCTCCGGAGCGGGTGGGAGGCAGAAGAGCGGGAGGAAGAGGAGGTGGGGCGGGAAGGAACCTTGAGGTACCGCAAGTGATTTAAAGCGAGGGAGAGGAGGGTGGTGGGGACAGTGGTGTGGCCTACAGGAGAGCTCTTCAGTCAGGTGTTCTGCTTTGGTGGGGCAGGAGGAGGACAACTGCAGGTGAGGACACTCAGTAGAATTTTATCATCAGGCTCACCTCATCCACTCCTACCCAGGTTTGGATACAGTACGCTCCCTAGTAGAGTTAATTTTTCTCTTTCTTTCTTGTCACAGAGTGATTTGCAGAGGCGGGTGGGGGACAGAGGGAGGCTTTCTCCAGGGCTTCGTGTCACCGTTTCAGTGACAGCAGGACAGGTCCCTCAGTGTCCAAGCGTCAATGTTCCAGAGCTTTAGGTGAAGCTGATCTGAGTAGCAGGTTGACCCCACTTTTTACATGAAACTGCTGTTCTTATGGAAACTGGTTGTATGCAGTTTTCTGCGTATTTTGTGCAAGTCTGGAAACTTACTCTAAAAAAAAAAAATTACCTTTTTGTGTAAGTAGATAGGATTATCATTTATTTTCTATATTTTTGGTGTGTAATAAGCTGCAGGACATTGGCTTATTTTGACACACTTGCATTCACTTTGTGACCTAATAAAGGGACAGAAGTAGAACCCAGTCAAATCTTTCCTATATTTGCGTGGATATTTAATACAGTACTTTAAGGTTTGATATACTTCTTGCATCTCTAACTAGTGCCTAAATACTCTGCTACGCTCACAGAAGGCCCAGCTCCCAAAATAGTGACAAATAGTAGGTTTATTTTAAACCATCTGGGTGCAGAGATATCACCAATTCCTCTTTGTCATGTAACCCCAAGATGCTATATTATGCTTTAATGGGAAGTTACTTTTCCTTGTGATATTTGTTTGGTTTGGGATAAAAAGCTATTTTTGAATGTCCTAATCTTCTTGCCTCCCCTCTTTTCTGGTATAACCGGGAGTGACGTTATTTAGGTGTTACGACAAAAGGTCAGCAACACTTCCTCAAATTCCACTACTGCTTGGAGGGGGCGAAAAAAGTAAGTGCAATTGAATTTTCCTGTTTACGGGTCTTTACGATACCCCAGTGGCGATACTCTTGATATCAAGCCCTGAAAAAATATCCCTACAAGTTACAAAGTACCTCTGAATGCAGCATTCCGGGTACCTGACAAAAGGTGGGTATGTATGTGTTCTTAAAAAGTAAATAGAAGTCCTCCTCTCACCCGTGCATAGGGCTGGAGCTGGGCATCAGAGGATGGCTCAGGGCTCTGTTCAGCGAGGGACGGCTCTGTCCCAGCTCTGCCGTGGCTCCGTGTCCCCTGGGGTGGCTCCTGCTGCTCCCGCAGGGCCACTGCACCCCGCTTCAGGTGGTTACGGCTCCCTGGGGTGGGCAAGGGAGGGGACGCAAAGCTGGGCGGTGGGGAAGGAAAGGTTCCCACCGGGAATGTTTATCAACGTGCCATTAAGCCACTACCCAAATCCAGCCCCGGGTTCCAGCCGCTTACCTTGACTCGTCCCCGGCTTGTAGATGTCTGTATAACCCCAGTTATATGCAATGTCAACTCGGAAGTATTTTTTTTTGTTAAATACACAAGGAGAGCTTTGTATTTAACTAATTGTGAATTAACGTCTGTAGAGTGTGGAATACCATTTTTAAAGTTGCTTCTGTCCTTTGTGTTTTTTCTGTGAACTGTCTCTGGCTGCCGGGACTGCTGTCCCCAGCACGAGCTCCTGTATCGTTTTATGCCTTAGTGCTCTTCTGTCTCCTCTTTCACCTTAAATCTACAGCTTCACGCTTGTACTGTAAGAGTGTAACGCCTAGACGGCACCTTTAATGGCTGCTTGTACTCCAGCAGTAAAGCTCTAATGGCCTTCCAGGAGGGTTTTTTATTATTATTATTAGTGGTTTTTCTTTTCCTTTTTTTTTTCTCCCTAAGGCTTAGTTTTGTAGAGACGACTTTTGAAGAAGGTTAGTGTGTAGGTAAGCACGTGCCCTGCTGTGCCAGATACTGCATACTCATTCTTAACACCTACGCTCGGGCTGTGTTTTTAAAGCTGTTCTGTGCCTGCAAACTGATCCAAAGAAATACAGGTCCATGTGGTTTACGGAAACCCACTCTGCTTTATGGAAAACTATTTTTTTAACGTAAGTGAAAAAGACTATAAAAATACAGACTATAAAAATAGTGAGTAAGATGAAACCTCAGCTCTCAAACCTTGCTTAACGCCACAAGCCTGTCCTAAAAGCAGAAAGCCATTATGAAACGTCTTTGGTTCCGGACTCCTGCAGCCCTCGCCTGGGGTTCCAGACTGATCACGGAGGTTCCTCAGGTGAGGAGGGCTGTGTCCCTCTCGTTCTCCTCAGGTGAATTGAGTCCACAGCACACGGGCCTAGCTGAGTGGGAGCGTAAGGCAGTTGTTCATCTCGCAGCAGCAGCGGTTGTTCAGCTTGCATTCAATTCCTGAGCTCGGTCAAGCCGTAGCCCCCTCTGGTTAAATGAACCCACATCCTTTCTGAACAAAAAATGGCACTGAAACAAAGCCTTCAGGGTTTAGCAAAAGGAATTTTGCTTTTTATTATAACTCTCCTTTGAATACAGTGTCATTTGTGCTTCTGATCTCTGACCAGACATCTTTTTTAAAATAAAAAAAAAAGAACACCTCACAGTCCTCATGTAAACCCAGGGCCTACAGTAACTGCAGCTTAATGATGTGATGGAGAAGGCAGGTAGGATAGCATTTTACTTAAAAATTATTTCCACAGGAAATGATTTGATTTACATTTTTCACGAAATTAGTTCATTCACCAACTGGTTACAGAGGCTACATTTAATTAAAACTAGCCACACAGGTACTTCCTTTCTATTGCACGTTTAGAGTAGGTTCAAGTCCATCACAAAAAGGTTCTTGCAGCCCAAGAGGATGGATGAGTTTAAGGTGATCATAAATGCACATAAGATGTCTGTAGCAATCAGATAAAAATTAATCCCGCAAAAGCTGAAATATACTGAAATGAGACAAATGGCTTCAAATAGAGAACCATTTCCTAAAATCCTGACTGCAGGAAGTGCGCTGGAGTCCGTTCGTTCCGCTGAGCTGCTGACCAGAGGCTGCAGTTAGGGCTTCTGCGCGGGGGGCTGTGTGTAGTCCTTTGGGCCCGCGGGGGGCGGTGGCCCTGCCGGGTAGTCTCTAGGTCCCGCCGGGGGCAAGTCTCTGTTAGGAGAAGGCGTATAGTCTCTTGAACCGGGCGGGGGTAGCCGCGGGCCTGGAGGATAATCCCTTGGGCCAGGAGGCCCTAGGGGTGGGAAAGGAGGGTGGCCACGGCCGTAGCCTCGCGGGTCTGGAGGCGGCAGAGGGCCAGGAGGAAGGTCTCTCATTCCTAAGGGCGGGCCGGGCAGGAAGTCTCTGGGAGCCGGAGGAGGCAAGGGAGCACCACGAACTAGAAGGAAAGGAAAACGCTGAGTTAAATGACATCTTGCTTTAACCAAAACAGTGAAGATCCTGAATTCTTCCTCCTTGAGGTGGGTCAGTGCCACACGCAGACCTCACAGGCCACGAATGACATTCTACTGACTTGTGGCTGCTGGATTCCATTTTTGACTAAACAAGGAAAAAAGCCCCTTGGCGCTAGGGAGCCTTGGAACATCCCACCTGTCCCAGCTTCCCGAGAGGACAGACAGGCCCGGGGAAGCGAGTGCCGATGGCTGACACTTCTCTGCTCCACGGTGGGATTCCCACCAGCACCGTGGGACGAGCAACGCTCCGGCACGCGGCAACGCAACTGTACCTAAGGGCACAGGGAGAGGTCGAGGCCCAAAGTGCCCCCGCAGAGGAGCTGGCGGCGGTCCGTAGCGAACAGGCGGTGGAGGTGGAGGTCCCATCGCTGGGGAGGTCATGATAGGTGTCCCAGGGAAGGAGGGTGGGCCTTTGGGACCAGCATTACCCTGCGCGGGAAGAGGTTAGTGCTTCAGCGTGGTACTCACCGCAGCAGAGAAGCACCGGTGCTGCTCAACACCACAACCACTCACCCAAAGGCCAAGAGGCGGGAGAAAGGGAGGGAAGAAAAGAAAAAAACCATCCCCCAAAACACATTAACCAAGTAGAAAACAGGGCAAGTTACTGCAGCGTCACTGTCCCTTCACCCAGAACACTGGCTGTGCTACCCCAGAGTGAGTGCTCAGCATGCCTTCTGAGACAACACCTTTCTTTAGAGTCTTTAGTTTCTTTAGGTGAACTAGAGAAAAGTCCAATCCTTTTTGAAATGTCCTCAGTGGACACCCCTTTGGCAAAGGGCCTGGCACCTTGGATTACATATGGAACTGTGCTTAAATACCACAGGTACGTCAGCTGCTTAGGATTACTGTAGTAGTCACTCCAAAGTGATTGCCTTCAGTCCTTCACCAGAAAAACCTCATTTCCTCAATTCCATAAAAACCAGACAGCAACCGTTCATTGTTAGAGAAACCCTTTGAGACAGAGGTACAAGCCCTTGGTTAGTTTGGCAGAGCATGTTGTTATTTAGCAGTCCGGAACACCAAGCCTGTTATTCCTCTCCATGGAAGCAGAGTAACACCATGTTCAGCCTCTGAATACTCACTGTAGCTGGTTCAACAGGTGAGGGTGAATCAGTAGTTACACAGGGGGCCTCAGACTCTTTGGGAGAGGGTTGCTTTTTTTGTTTTTTGAACAGCAAATAAGGATAGTGACAGGATATAGACAAGACAGAACATGATACAGTTAAAGAAGCAGCAGGAAGTACAGTGAATCATGTATTAGAAGGCTGGGGGGGTTTCTACTTACCACTCCATCCATTGATGTGGAAGGGGAGGAGGTCCTTGGCCCGCTGCTGATGAGGGACGCAACAGCAGGCCCGAGATCTGCAAAGAGAGCGATAAGTGCGTGTCTTACTGTGCTTGGGGTAAGGAACGTGGTTTTTAAATTACATTTCTGAAGTGGAAGAATAGCTGAATTAGTTGCAGTTGGTTGCAGGCCCATAACTTACCAGGAACAGACATCCTTCCAGGCAACTCTGGTGGCCTTCGTGGAGCAGGGGGCCCATCTACCACCGTACCTTAAGGGAAACAAGAACCACAGAGATCCCAATCAACATGTGGATCAATGCCTAACCTGTATCAGTGCCTAAAACTATCCCTAGAACCGAGATCAGACCTTGGCATTCCTGGGTTTGCAGCACAGGATAGTTATGACAGAAGGGAAGCTTCCCCACTTACCAAATTCACCTCTGGGGCCCTCCCTTCGAGGAGCAGAAAGGGGCCGGGCAGGAACTTCTATCATCTGTGTGGGTGAGGGATTTCCTCCGCTCACAGGTGATGGGCCAAAAGAGCCATCTCTGCTTAAGGGCCCTACACCAAAGAAGAAAAAACACTGGATTTACTTTTCTACAATTTATCCTATCCTCATTTTTTTAAGATATACTGACTCAAAGACCAAAGTTTTGGGAGACACAGCAGCATTTACCTCGTCGTGGTGGGACTTGGCGATCGGGTCTGCCTGGAGTTGGCTTTACAATTAATGGTCTTTGAAGCATGACGATTTTTTGGTTTACTTCTATTAACCTAATTTTAAGAAATAAAGGAGGGAGGGGTATTCAAATAATACATGTGAGTTATATTTGTTATAATGTAAGAAGGCACATGCATTGTAAAATGTTACAGCTTTCACGAAGAAATCTTATCTTACCATCAAAACATTTTAATAGTAGTTTAGAATTAGTAACTCAGATCACACTCAGTACAACCGAACACCTTGCACCGCTTAAGCTCCTTCTCTTCTTTGAACACGTGTTCAAAGAGCAATAAAAGTGGTCTGATCTGTACTTACTTCTGCCTCAGGTTGGCTGCTTCTCTCTTCTCTTCAGCCAGAGCTCTCTCGGCAGAGCGGGCAATGAGCTATTAGGGAAAATTTTGCCAACTGCATTAACTGCACCAACCTGAAGTCAAATACAAACTCCTTGTGTCAGAAAAGGAAGAATGTTCTTACCCAGTTGTCGTGTGCCTTTTTCTCATGAGCAGCAATCTGAGAAGCAAAGCAGCATTTTAGTTTATTTTGTCCAACTACGAGTATTTCCAATAACTCACTACAGAGCATTGGAAAGGTGCAGTAACACAATAATCAGCAAGCAAGAAGTTTACCTGGTTTTTGTAAGATCTCTCTGTTTTTAGCAATTCTTCTTCCATATCTTGGATCCTTTGCCTGTACAAAAGGAGAAAGAGGGGAAGAAGAGAGGTTTAAATTCATTTTCTTCAATGGCTGAAATAAAGGAAAACAAGTCTTCAGAAACTGAAATTACTTGTAAACTTTGACTTCCTCAATGGCCAGCACAGCTTTTTCATCTGCAGCAGACAATTTCTGCTCTTTCTCCTGACGCTCATATTCTTCCTGGGTTAGTTTTCTGCATAGAGGAGGGAAGGGAAAAAAAAACAAACCATCATATATTCCACCATCCTATATCTACAATTGAAAAATCAAGGTACTCCCCTGCTAACAGTAGTGATATCAGAATCTATAGTAATGCATGAGAATATAGAAAGAGAATACAGAGAGATTTTATCTTTTAAGAGAGACAGAAATACTGTCTTTTGAAACCAACAGACAAAACCCCTTTGTGTACAAAACCTGAAAATTAAGGACACAGAGTTGACTGGAAAATTCTTTCAGCAGCGAAAGATTTATCAGAATCTAACAATTGCAGACAGTTCATCTCTTCAGATCCTGTACTTTATCTACTAATTACACAGTTGCTAATCCAGATTTACAATGGTACAAACAAGGAAATACTAAAACCTGACATCTATCCAAGGGAAACGGAGAAATGACTGTGGTGAAAAAGAGAAAATTTAGGGCCCAGGTGACAAACACATTCAACAGTCATCAACTGTGTGGAAAGCAGCTTTTTTCTAAGTATGCTCCATACCAATTTATTACATGACCAATCCCCACAGCCTCCTGGTTCAGTAATTTTTTCATTTCTGACATTTTTCTGGACGTATTTAATACGCCCGTATTGTGTTCCTAACTTAGAAGGGCTAACCCACAAAACTGGGCCCATTAAACTAGTAGTGAGTTAACTATTGCTAACAGCCAGGTCAATATCAGCTATTTCCTTGGCTAAGTGTGGAAATGGTTTTTCGGGGGAAAAAAAAATTGCAGGAAGTCCTTAATTCTAATCAAATAGTAGTAACAGGCAGTGTAGCTTCCTACAACTTTTAGAAGGAACAGAAATCTTTCCAAGAGGTCAAAGGGAAGTTTTCCTTGAAAGGTGGGCTGTCCTTCATCTCTCCACGACGTGTTTCCTACACCCGGATCCTGAAGTTAGGAGGTCATGCAGTCTGACTGCCTTTTCCTTCTTCCCTGCTTCCCCCAGCCTACACACTTCAATCTCAGAGCTTTCAATTGCTCCTGCACCACAGTTTCACTTTTCCTACAGAAAAGTGAAATATTTCCTACAGAATTTAGCTGAAAATGTTCCTGCATCTAACTCTCAATTTGCCCCACAAAATTGAGATGGTATTACAAACATTTCAGTAAGTAAATAGATGAATAACTAAATGAGGAATGAGCACAAATACACAACTACTTCTTCACAGCTAGCAATTCACTCATCTCAGCTGCCACTACGAACTCAGCCTTAAATTAGCCCTTCAAGAATGCAAAAAAGCTCACGATGCTAAAATACTAAGTTTCTACGTTATGAGAATTTGACTGAACTGAGGTCTGAATAACTGGAACAAATCTTAATGGCCACTATATTCTCCTTAACATTTCTGGACAATGTGACAAAGCAACCACAGCAATATGACAAATGCAGACCAAGCCACCCATCTTCCCTCTCCAAAAGTGGTTTGTTCTTTGTTCTTTTCAGCAGTGGAAGGGAATATTGTATATGCAAAGTGACAGTCTTTAGAGAATCTCTGGAATGGTGGAAAAAGTGAAAAAAGGGGTACAAGCTTCAACCCTACTGAAAGAGTCATAATCACTTTTCATTCCAAATACAATTTCATGTTATTTGATCTTTCTGAGCCAAGAGCATTTGGATAGTGCCTGAGATACAATACGCTGTCATGGAAGAGTAACAAAAGGCTTACTTTTGGAGCGCCATCTCCTTCTGCTGGTAAAGTTCACCGAGAATCTCCACTTTCTGCTGCAGTGTTTTGCATTCATTTTCCAGCTGAGCTTTGGCTGACTGGAGCGAACAGGAGTCATGTTCTAATTTTTTTATTTGCTCTGTTGGAGAACCAAAGGTAGGTGAGGAAGCTGAAGGAAGTTGCAATGAGAACCATTACATTATTTAAACTTTCTGTTTGTCTTTAAGCCACAAACAGCAGTTCTTCCTAAGCAATTTTTTTGCTAAGCCTACCTTCCAGCTCATGTCTTGCTGTTACTTCATCGCTCAGTTTGGATTGCAGAAGATTTCTGTCTTCTTCAACTATGGATAACATAGTTTTTACCTGAAAAGAGGAGCAGAAAGTTTATGAATTTAGGCATAGCAGTAATGTGGCTGCATTTATGAAGTATCTTGTGCAACATACCCTGGAGACATCCATCATCTGCTTAATCTGAGCTTTCATCTTCTCACTCTCATTATCTAGAAGAGAAAAATACATTGTTTTTCCCCGTTTCTTACCCCAAATTCTCTGGACTCTACAGCTGTTAAAACTAACACTCCCTACACTTTAATCTAGGGTAAGTCTCCTTTTGTGGTTGGAAAAAAAAAAAAAAAAAAACTTTAAAAAGAGGAAAAAGAGCGGGATATGGGGAACAAAGCACAATAGCCATTCCATGACCAGCACAACAAAACTATTAATTTATTCCAAAAGGCACCAAGAAGATTCCTTTTTGTGACTTCTTGTAGCCACCACACTGATACTGATGTGACCAGACATAGTATCTGAAAAGCAAAAAATGGGAACTTCCAGCCCACATATACAGTATGGTTACACATACACATAAAAGAGAAGGAAAAAAAAAAATATAAAAAAGAGGTCTTCAAAACCAGAGATGCAGCAAATACAACTGCAACATCAGGAATGACAAGCTTCCTGAATAGCTTTGAAAACGTCTGTTTCAATAGTTTTGAAAACGTCTGTTTCAGTCTTTCAGATTTAAAAGAAGTGATTACCTAAATGAGTTATCCATCTGGAGGTAAGCATAACACTCATTTAAAAATTCATATTAAAAATAAACGTAGTGTAACAACAAAGCCAAGATTCTCAGCTTTCAGAATGTTCTTAATTACTAACCTTTACATGTAATCTTTAAAACTGTCATTACACTCATGATATACCTCAAAGGTAATCCAAAAGCAATTATTGGCCTTTTAACCACTTCTCTCTTCACTTAGTTATATTTTTTGTTTGAGGATTCAAGCTGGCAGTCTCATACCCCACAGGCAGCTACAGGCACAGATTCCCCTTGTGCCCTGTGAGACATGCCATGACCATAACCCCCCCAAGCTTTAGCTGCTGTGCCACCAGCCGGGATGCTGTACCTGGCACCTCTCCGTTGGCCAGCTCCTCTCCCGTGCCCCACTCACGCCCCTCACCATCCTTCTTGGCCTCAGACACCGAATCCATGTCCAGCTGCTTCAGCTGCATAATGCAGTTAGTTAAAACCTAGTAACAAAATCAAAGGCTCACTGAAGAACAGCTCTGCATTTCGTAAAGTACTTAAAAGCATTTTATAATATGTAACATTTGAATCAAGCTTGTTATAAAAGAACCTACTTCAATTTCATTTTCCTTGTAGGCAAGTGCTTCTTCTATGTCCTTCTGAGATTTCTGATACAGTCTGATCTGCTCACTGAGCTCACTATGTCTCTCACTCCAACCTTCAGCTTCTTTTAGCAGCTGTATGAAGCACCAAGGCAAGATGATTACTTGTGTTATTTTTAGTACAGGGTGTATGTAATTAAAGTCTATTTCACTGCCAGCTCTTGTGATAACTGATCACCACAGATCACAGATAAAGGTTAAACTTCACAGTTATCACACTCATCACTAAAGTAGAACACATCAGTGGTAGAACCAGATGCTGGGAATCTTTCTGCAATTTATATTATTAGGTGATTTTACAAATTTGACATTTTCCCAGCTAATATCCCAACATCAGAACCAAACTGCTCATGCACTTCAAAATATGAAGAATTAGTTGCAGTCCACAGGTAATCAAACCGCATTCCTTAAAAGGGCATATCCTTCAGATCTGTCTGTTTTCTTTCTCCATATATTTAGAATTATCTATAAAAGAACTACCGTGACATTTCAGGTCTAAAGGCCCTCCCCATTTAGCTTAGCTTCAGAACTGCTTTTTGGCAATTCTTTACCATTACTTAGAATCACAGAATTGTTCAGATTGGAAGGAACTTTTAAGATCATCGAGTCCAACCATCAACCTAACAATGCCAAGTTAACACTAACCCATGTCCCTCAGCACCGTGTCTGCCTGACTTTTAAGTACCTCCAGGGATGACGACTCCACCACTTCCCTGGGCAGTCTGTTCCAATGTTTGATAGCCCTTTCTCTGAAGAATTTTTTCCTAATATCCAATCTATACCTCTCTCCTGGCGCTACTTGAGGCCATTGCCTCTTGTCCTATCCCCTTTACTTGGGAGATGAGACCGACCCCCCCCAGCCCTTGCTACACCCTCCCTTCAGTCCTGAGTCCAAGTAGCTATCTCCTGATCATGAAGTGACCATCACATCAGCACAGGCTTTCTGTGAAGCTGCTGATAAAAACTGGATCACTGCAACTGGCAAAGCCTTCATACTGAAGACATGTGGCTCACCTGCACAAAAAACCTGTGCAGGTAGGCACAAGGGTTTAAATTTTATCTTGATAATATGAAATACTGAATTCTGATGCGTTAAGAAAATAGAGACGTGCTCAAGTTATACTCAAGAAAACTAGGAGTAAAGCCTCAATATTTCATTCAAAAGAGAAACAAAAGTTGCCTGGCCTGGGTGTAACTTACTTGTTCCTTGCTCTTTTTCAGCCTAGCGTTCTCTTCCTGCACATGATGAAGCTCAGACTTCACCTTTTCTTCACTTAATTTAGCTTCATTAAGGGCTAGCTGCACCTATATATGAAACAAAAAGGAACAAAAAAGATAAAGTCAAACTGTAATGGAGCAAGAGCTGCATATTACATGGTAACTGGAAAGGAAAAGGTATTTATGCACAAACAACTTGGAATCTGCCAAGCTAGCATTTTTGATTACATCCTAGAAACAAATTTGGCTGGTACAAGAACCTGTACCTGTGGCTGTTAAGAGGGTGTAGATAATGCTTTACCTCCGAAAGCTCTACAGAATGGACACTGATAGCCTCTTGAAGTTTCTCCAAGGATTTCTGTGTTTCAGAGATCTACATAAGACAAACGTAAGTGATGATTTTGCATTAGCCCAGTACATGTCTTAGCCCAAGCGTGTAGTTATGTTACCTGTATATTTTGGAGGCATAAAATAAATGTCAAAACACCAACGAATTTTCACTTAGAGCAGCCATTAGATTAGCAACAACACAGCAGCGCCTTATCAGCAAGGCAAGGAACAGAAACACACAACATATTAGAATCAACTTCCCCCCTGTGAACTCTGCCTGTCCAGGGTTGGAAAAGTTCCCCATACACCTGCGCAGTCTAAAGCGGAAGTACCACATGCTGCTGTCATCAGCAACAACCTTTGATCAAAACAAGACCAAAGAACCTGTCAGAGCTTATCATTATTACAGAAAATCAGACCTAAAGGGGAGAATATAAACTGAAAAAAACCCAACCCCCCAAAAAAAACCCCACCTCTGGACAAAATGAACATGGGGCAGCTTAGAGATTTTCATGCTTACTATACAACTAGATGCTTCCAAGTTTTAAGTTTTGACGTTTTCATAAGAGAAAACATCTCTTATCAACCGAAACCTTCAGCCCCGAGTGTTAAGGAAGTTCCTGGCTCTGGCTAGGAAGTATTAGACTGGCCCATGACTTGAACACATCTGTTTGTGTGTGAAAGCACAGAACCACAGAAGTTCATCAAGATCTTATTTAAAAAAAATACAATCAATAGATTCAACCCCTCGAGCTTGGGATGAACTTGAAATTTCTTTTCAGTTCTCTTTATTTGAGATAGTTCATCTTGTTTGCTCTACCTGTCTCCTTCTGTTCACACATTAGGTTGTGACCAGTTTTTAGGGCATATTAAGTTAAGGACCATATAAGACATAAGCCTCATTGCTCTTACTTTGTTCTGTTTCTTCTCATTCTTTTTTCTCTCCGTTTCCAGCATCGTGTGCAGATTTTTTACCTTGTCATCTAACTGACGATTTTCTTCTTCCAGTCCTTTGAGAGTGTCCTAAAAAAAAAAAGAAAAGACCATCTAAAGCAAGCTATTTTACTGATGGTTTTGCTTTCAGTACAGAGACAGTTAACTGTTTCTTACCTTAAGCCCTGCAGTTTCATCAGAGAGAATGTCTTTTTGTTCTTGGGCCACTTTCACAGATTCCTGTGCTTCCTTTATCTAAACAATGAAACAACCAAACAGAACTGAGGAAACTGCCAAAGTTTGGCAAGAACAGAAAATAAAAAGATATTAGCTGTTGCGCTGACTGTGTCATTAAACTGGTAACAGAAAATTAGGAAACAAAGGACAAGAACCTAGAACAATACCTTTTGATCATATTCTGAAATCTTTTCTAAGATTTCTGTTTTCTCTTGCAGAAGGTTTTTAATCTTTTCAGCAAGTTGCTTTTCAGTCACTAGGGAGAAAAAGAAAGTTTACAGTAACTGTACTTTGTATCCAGGGGGAAAAAATAAAATAAAATCAGAGCTATTGTTACTATCACTTTTGAGTATATTTTCAAGTGAGGACAAAAGCATAAATCAGGACAGTATCAGTTCCCTAGCAGTCAGCCCTTTCTGCAGGACTCTAAGCATCTCCAGCTTTCATTTAAAGTTAGGATTGAAAACACTAAAGCAGTGAACACCAACACAAAGCACAGAGCTCTTGCATCTACTTCACAGGCGCTGGTCAGAGAACACAGCAGAGTGAAGTCCTGACTACACACGGAGGAGGTACGTTCAAGGGAAGAATGGGCAGTGAGGAGGTCAGAGCAGACTCAGGCTGCTGCTGTGACCCTCAGGGAGACGCAACACCTTCCCTAACAACCACCTCTTCCTGCTGTACTGAAACCGAACATTTGGCTAGCAAAGATAAAAGGATGAAAACTCTGAAAGACCTACTGGGTGACTGTCTTATTACAGCAAAGTGGCTGTCAGTGAGCAGACAGCATCAGTAAGCCTCGAGGAACTGCTTTCTAACAGATCTCAAAAGGGCTGTGACCCAGCAACAGTTCTTTAGGCACGCATTTGTTTCTCAAATTAAACGAGTCACCAACCAACCCTTAAGATTCAACAAAAAATCATTAACATACATAAATTATTATTGCAAATTAATTTAAAGAACATCCAGTTGTTTTTCATAAACCATCCCTGTATTTGAACACCTCAAGCCCCATTTGCCACACAGCAAATCCTGCAGCACAAACAGGAAGCACTGGTTGTCCCAACTACAAGCCACAGGATGAAGTGGCAACTGCTACTCCTCCCTCCCCTCCCACACCAGGGCTTCTGGGCCAGAGAGCCCTTCCTGCTACGGGCAGGGGAGAGCCAGCAACCCACTGCTGAGGTACAAGAGAGTTCACAGCAGTTTAAGGGGTGTAGAAATCTCCGGAATATTTTTTTTTGGGGGGGGGCGGGGGGGGACGAGGGGGGAGGAGGAAAGAGGATTAGACTTTTTTTTTGGGTCACGGATTTTTTGGGCAGGCTGCTCAGTAATTTCTATACCACCAATATCAATGTTTTTCCCCCTCCAATAACAGTAATTGTTTAGCAGTACAGAAATCACTTTACAGATCTAAGGGATTTAGATCAGCTCATCAATTCTGCATTGATTGTATAGGATGAAATTGCAGTATCACATTTATGTTGAACACAGTGGAGCTCTTCCTTACCCTTTAATTTGCAGGTGCAAGTTGCATTCTTTTTCCTAATCAAAGCATTATCAAAAGCAAAACTGAAATGCTCAGATTCAAATAAGTATCATCTACTGGCCTAGTTTACACCATAACCCCACAATTAACATTCTCCTTCAAAGGGAGTGAAAATGAATACTTGGTCCTCTGAATCTTTGAAACTTTTCCATGCCTAAGCATCAACTACACTGAAAAGCTCAGAGAAACTTACCTTGATATATTCTACTCTTCACCTACAGAAAAAAAGAAAATAACAATAAAAAAGAATTACATAAACAGCGCTAAGTGAAAAAATGTTATTAATTCTCCCTATAGAAAAAAGTCACCACTTATACGCTAATTAAAGAAGCACATGGAAAACAAATCTAACACTGCCAACCAGAGTGTTGAATAACAATACAAACAAGCTTAAGCTGTTTTCTAATAAAAGCTTCTGGGTTAATTCCCTATCCTAGAGCCTTAGTAAACGTCTGTTTACCCAGTCACTAAAAGGATAGCAGTAACTGCCCACATCCAATTTGCAACAATGTAAATGAAGCCATTTTGCATCAAACAACAGTAATGAACTTGCAAACACAAAACCCACTTGTATTCCAGTTCTGATCCTTGTATGTTTACATGACAGTTGCTCATTTTGAAATTAACACTGTTACAGGAGAATTTCAGAAGCTCTCTTCTTATGCTGTTATATTAACATTCTTTTGCATTTGAAACTGACATAGTATATTCAATATCTAAACTAAACAATAAAAAACTAAACCCTATCAGTGTCATTACAGATAATATTTAGTATTAATTCATTTTTGCCAAGCAAAGATGAAGTATTCCACAGACTTCCAGAACATATCATCACTGAACTGTACAGCTGTAAAATAAACTGTCCTCTCTGATTTTCATCTGTCAGTTCCTAAGGAGATGCATGGCTATACTTGAGAGCTAGTGGTGGTATTTTTCGTGCACAGAAAATCATCAATGTAAAAAACGGGGAAAATGCAGAGTCGGGAAGAGACTCTCCAGTGAGAATTATTATCAGGTGCTTAGGTTCCTAAATACAGCACCTACAAGCAGCTGGGCAATATGACGGGGGCAGAAGGGATTAACTGCTTGTTTTGGAGACAGTCAGCAACAAGCTCAAGTACATGGAAGGCTTCTCATTTCAAATATATGCTGACCCTTTCCTCAGCCTTCTTGATTTACATCATACTCCCTTATTTTGCCTACCCTTACTACAAAGTCTTCAATGAACAGCTTAAAGGAAAAGCTCCTTAGCTTGAAGAAAATTACAACTTACTGCCGCTATTAAGCTCAGCATTTAGTTCACTTTAATGCACTAGAAGTAAAAACATTAAAGACTACCTATTGCTTTGACCCAGGTAATGCTGAAACAGTTTAACCGTACAAAAGACCGCGCAGTAAGTGAAATATCAGCAGGCTTACAAGCCTGAAGTGTACTCACTGAAAGGCAGGTTCTCCAGAAAACGATTGCAAGCGTGGCAATTCCCACTAAGGCAGTGATAATAATAGGCTCCCATGGAAGTCCATGGAAATCAGGTCCAGGACGAATTTCCTCAGGCAGCATGGCAACCAACTGAAAGCCGACAACATCGACAACTATCAATATGTTTTCATTAAATACTCAGGCAAAACAAAGAGTCTGCCAAATGCCTCTTGTAAAACCAGAGAACCATCTAGAGCTTTCTTGCAGTGCTCCTGTAAACTGAAAACCGAAAACGAAGAGAAACCACAAAGCAGCTAAATGCTGGCATTTCAACTCAAAAGCCTGAGTATCGGGAAGGCACCTGACAGTAACAACCTGCTGGCAAAGAACAGCTGCACCAAAATAAGCTGATACACGCATTCTGCATTACACAGCACTACGTTACATGATCTGTTTCCAAATAAAGCTGTAAGGATGGAAAATATATAGCAAAAAAATCCCAGACCAGCTATACATCTGGACTTTTGTAACAATCCAGTAAAAATGGCTCAGATCTCTTCTCCCCTGTCACCCTGGTCACAGGGTCATACGCGTCTCCTCATACGTCTCTCTGGAGGCCAGAGAGCATTAATTGCCTGAAAGAAGGTGCAAATACCTGGTACAGATCACAGGGCCGATACAGACATGGCGCTTGGAATATAAGCTGTAGGAGCCACACAGAAACCGCTGCCTTCTCCCTGGCCCCAGCCGGCAGCAGCGTGACATTAAAGCGCGGGCACACGCTTCCCCCTGCAAAGCCCAACCTCGGGGCGAGCCGGCCTTTCCGCAGGCCCCCTCTACCCGAGGGGCGGCAAGAGGCCGGGCAGCCATGCCTGCCGGTATCGAGGCCGGTAGACAGCACCGCCGCCGCTCCCACAGGACTGCCCCACATCGCTGGGCAGGGCAGGAGGGGGGCAAGGAAAACCAGCCCCTCGGGGACAACAGCGGGGCGACTCCCCTCAGGGGAAAGGGGGGTGTCTCTTGGGGCCCCTCAGCCGCT